>JAQIVZ010003355.1:0-14481 GCA_034700945.1 Arrhopalites spinosus
AGGGTCCCGCCATTTGAAAACGGCCCACCATTTGGGTAAATGACCAATTAAACAGTGTTCCATTCAAAATTAACTCTTGATTGGTGTATGTCTCGAGTCATTTGGCGTTATACCACTGAAGTAGTTGCATTATAAGGGCTATGCTATTATTGATTAAAAATAAGTTTAAAATACAATACTATACAATAAAGTTTGTGTTTGTACAGACGCTGTAAACATATCAATGATAAAATACATACCTTCGTCATTAAAGTTCAAATACAAGAATGGTGCACATAACGAATCCAGGCCTAAAATTGAGACACAAAAATAAATAATTTTCTTCTTACAAATATTCACTACATAAGTAAAACAATTCACATTTACTCATTTACCTTGCCAGTACACGTATTTTGTGTTATTGACAACCCATGCTTTCAATACACGCTTAAATTTTTCATGTCCAGTGGGACTTGATAACAACTCATCGTATTGATGACATCTTGGGATATCAACTTCAATCTATATGCATAAAAAAATTCATTTGTTAAAATAAGGGCATTATCAAGTTGTGACCCTACATGATATTTATGCAATTTTTTTCAGTCATTATTATTACAAATGGTCAACGATATTTAATTACACATCACCTGTCGATCAGTTGACGTTGGAGTTTCCTTATCAATAGAACTGTAAATAGATTCAGTATCTCCATCAATTTCCAAAAGGCAAGACCATATTTGAGCACGGAAAAACGGTGGAATATCCAAGAGTGATTCTTTGTGAACTATACACTTTGTGTATGGATAACCCTGTAAGCATAAAATCATTTTATGAGCCATCGGGAATAAAAGTTCATAAGTGATTAATCTTATCCTGACGAATGATTGAAGACATGTATTATATATACTACCACTGTGCTGAGATTAATGAAAATACATAGCCTAATTTCATGAATACACAAATGACTCTTACCTTGATAAGACGATCAAATAGTAGGATTCGATGAAATTGATACTCTATATCTTTTTCACGAATCACCAATGGTAGCACAGCAGATTGTGTCACAACATTTGGACGTACTACCTGCCTTTTCATCAATAAAGAAGTTGCAGTTAGTTAACATGTACTAGTAAATTATTGAATGATGCTTATGATCTCGTCTACATTATGAAGCACACACAAGCTTACATTTTTGTCTCAACAAGTGGATAGTATTCTTCTAATGGAATGTCTCTTAGACGTTTCCTTAGTTCACTGAGTGGTAAAACAATGACAGTTTGATCTAAAAGCAACCCTCGTTCTTTAGTCTTCCCAGCTGATTCGCCTTCCAACGTCATATTCCTGTAAAAATAAAATACACTTGATCATCTCCATTTAAATGACTTTTAAAAAATCTATGAATATGTCTGTACAATAAAAAATGAAATGATTCATTTGTTTACCAAGGTAATGATAAAGCTGCAGGCTTTTTACGTGTCAGTCCTTGTCGTTTAAGTTCAGCAAAAACATCCCCTCCTGCTAATTGCCATAAATGATATACTTGTTTGAGACTTCTTTGTGACAAGTGATCCACTGCTTCCGGTGTTTCATCACTAATGGTGTTGATGTTGGAGGTAGACTCTGAAGTTTTTAATTCTGTTTTTGAACAATCTTGAACTTGCTTATTGTTACTACTACTACTTTCAGAAGCTTCATTGAAATGTGGAGTCAATGAAGATGAGCGAAAAAATTTCTCAAGACTTGTTGTCGAAATGCTTTCATGAGTTATTGTTTTTGAACTGATTGTCGTCATTATGGGTTGACTAGCAGGAACATTAAAAATTTCTGAATCTTGTAACAAGTCTTTTGGACAACTACGCTTGGCAGGATTGATTTCCAAGCATTTTTCAACCAATCGCTTCAGTTGTGGATTCAGATCCTACAATCAAAAACAAATTGACAAACAATTAAATTCAACTCTTATGATCCTATAAATACACAGAAGTAGAAAAACACAATGCTGCCGTTACTTTGAGAATGTGTAAACTATGATGCTCTTGAAGAATACGTTGTAAAACTCCACTATCACAATGTATCAGACTTGCAACTTTTCTTATAATTTGTGATAATTTTAATTCAGACCATATTTCTTCCCCAATGATCAATTCTACCAAAATGAGCCCAAGAGACCATAAGTCACAAGACGGCAAAGCATGGCCTTTGCCTGGACCACATGGAGTTTTTGCCAAAAAAATTTCGGGTGCAGTGTATTTTATTGACCTAAGAGAAAAGAGAATGAGTTGTAGATTGAGGTAATTAGTCTTACGGTATCTTTAAAGTAGTCAAATAGAATCTAGTACATAACACTTACCCAACAGGAAATGAAACATATTTGCCATTGTTGGTCATGTAATAAAGACCATAATTAAACATTTTGACTTGATTATCTGCATCAAATAAAATATTTTCCAAACACAAATTTCTGCTAACAATCCTGAAAGTGTAAAGACAAAGAAATCATTGTCATCATTTTTTTTACAAAAAAAGTATATAACAATATATTCAAGTAAGAGCTATTCATACCCATGATTATTTAGGAAACAAAGCCCACTCAAAACTTGTTCGGCAAATTGAAGAATTGACTCTGGTTGTTGAACTAACGAGGAATCTTTGTTCTTGAGCAATTTTTTAAGATTATTAGTGTAGTATTCGAGTATCACGATTATTCGTTCTGTCATTAGAAAAAATAGTACATAATTGTGACATTTTACAACAACAAAAACTATAGATATCAGTCTCAAAACTTTTAAATGAAAATTGACAATGTATACCGTGCTTTCCTCGAACAATGTCCACATATTCTGACAGATTAGGATGATTAAGAAATTTTAAATACTTTGATCTCCCAAGTATCCGAATACTATTCGGAGTAAGTGGTAACCTAGGACATGAGTTAAAAAAATATATTAGTTTGGATATTTTGAAAATGAATGAGAATAAAACATAATCTTTGTTATAATTTTATTTGTACCCGTTACTTCCACAGGTATCCTGTCGTTGACTTGATGAAAAAAATGTGACACCGAACTGTGCATTTTTCATCCGGCGATTAATGAGATTTTCTATCATCGTAACTATCGTAAGTAATAAAAATCAATAGTACTATATTATATACAACTTTACTGTCCACTAGACTAGGCTGTCCATTTAATAGCCAATCTGTCAATGTTCGTCAACAAAACGCCCCCCAAAAAAGCACCAAATAATTTGTAAAGTTATTTGTTTGCATTATCAAATTGAAAATGTGAAGAGTTCGCGAATAGGCGATTCTCGTCATAGAAATTGATGGGGGGGGCTATATAGTAAATTGTCCTTGTAGGAAAAGACGACAAAAGATTATAGACGAAATGATGATGGAAAATTATAAAAAATAAATTGGAAGGGATGCACAATTTTAAATGCTAGAATTTGACCTTTGAAGTTGCTGACCTAAATTTATTATTATTGCACAAAAAGGTTAATAGCCACATATAGAGGAGGGGGGTATGGGTATAGGAGGGGAGATATATATGTACATATATGCATGGCTCGTTTGAATGAGTCAATATCCGAATTTTATAGACCAACTCAGTTAGTTTCAGACAACCAGAAGAGCAGCAAGTCGCTGTCTTTCTTTTTAGAAAAAGGTCTAGACCGTGTAAAAATCATCGCAATAATGTAGATTTTCAACATCAGTTTCAGTTGATTTTATTTGTGTTGTTGGTGAGTGACCATAGTTTAATTACTGTTAAAATTTAAATAAATTCAATTTTATTGTGCGGTTGACTGACGTCAGTTTGATATACTGCGAAATAGTGGAAGTATGACAGGAGATAGGGTATTATAGTGTGATTGTGTACTGACCTTGGAGCATATATATATTGGAAATTCATCATCATTAAAATTTCATAATTTTTTTTAAGCAAAGGAGTCCCCCTGTTAAAATAAAGACATGGACCTGCCTGAAACACATGACGGTGTCCGAAGTGGAGGTCGATTAAGTGGGCGATCAGAACCTAAGGGTCGTTACATCAAATTAAATTCGGTTCAGGATGAAAAGTTTATTTTAAATCGTATTTCAACAGCCAAATATTCCTTTTGGTCTTTTGTACCCTCGTTTCTATTTGAACAATTTCGCCGATATTCAAACATATTTTTTCTTCTCATAGCCTTACTACAGGTAAAATATTAAGTATTTGACAATTAATTATTATTTATAAGTATTGTAAAAAATTCAAGTAATCGGTCGTTCATTTAAGTATCTCATATACTTTACCTTATTAAAGGTGATAAAGTATGTAGTAGTAAGACTTTTGACAAATAACATTTGTTCAAAATGGTTACAAAATGGTTATATTTTTTTAAATAGCAAATTCCTGATGTCTCACCGACTGGAAGATATACTACCTTAGTACCTCTTAGTAAGTGGCTTTTAATTATAATTAAAAAATGTTTTAAGTTTAGTAATAATCATAACTTTTGATTTCATGTAATTATTTTAACCCAAATGCCTCCTTTTTAAATTTCAGTATGCATTCTATCAGTGTCAGCATTAAAAGAAATAATTGAAGATGTTGTAAGTGTAAAAGACATTTAACAACAAGTTGTTTTTATTTTATGACAACACACAGTATTAAAATATGGGTCTGGCTATAAATCATACCGGTCGATTTTTATTTCTTTTCCTCAGAAACGACACACTGCTGATTTGGAAATTAATAATCGAGAGGTGGAAGTACTTAAAGATGGCTATTGGCAGTGGGTCAAGTGGAAATTGGTCAAAGTTGGAGATTTTGTCAAAGTTCGAAATGAGACTTTCTTCCCAGCTGATCTCATATTGTATTCTTCTAGGTAAAAAATAGCTTGTCTGATTACCTAATTTGTTTTGATGTTGTGAATTACTATGAATCATGACAAATTTTAATTTATTTAATTTAACAGTGAACCACAAGCTCTTTGTTATGTTGAAACATCAAATCTTGATGGAGAAACAAACTTAAAAATTAGACAAGGATTACCTGAAACAGCTGGATTACTGGAAACCAAAGATTTATCAGGTTTAACAGGACTACTAGAATGTGAACAACCAAATCGTCATCTATATGAGTTCGCTGGGAAACTGAAGATTGGATCCAATGAGTAAGTTTTTCTTGTTGAAAAAATATCAAGTTGAAATATTTGGCAAATATTATTTGCCATGTATAATATCTAGCAGCAGCTTTATAAATGTCAATTATTATTTTAGGGATCTTGCATTGGGTCCCGATCAGCTATTGTTACGAGGTGCTAAACTTCAAAATACAAAT
This sequence comes from Arrhopalites spinosus, assembly GCA_034700945.1. Lineage (NCBI taxonomy): Eukaryota > Metazoa > Arthropoda > Collembola > Symphypleona > Arrhopalitidae > Arrhopalites > Arrhopalites spinosus. Next base: position 5,307 of record JAQIVZ010003355.1, read on the forward strand.
TGGATCTTTGGACAAGTTGTAAGTGTCAACACATACTTGATCAATGAATTATCAAAAAAAGTTTTTACTTTGATAATAATTTCATCCATTTGTGCATTTCTTTTTTGTTATTGTTAGGTCTACACTGGCCATGAGACAAAATTAATGAAAAACTCTACTGCTGCTCCGTTGAAAAGATCTACAGTCGACAAGTTAACAAACACTCAGATACTCATGCTTTTCGTTCTTTTAATAGCAGTCTCATTGACTTCAGCCATATTTTCACATTTTTGGAGTTCATATGAAGGAGGGGAGATTTGGTATATCAATCTTAAGAGTACGTAACTGCAAACTTTCTTAATATATTTTTTTGGAATATAGAATGTTCTCATTTCAACATAAGACTTTTTTTATTTTTGAATCTTTTATCTGTTGCAGAAATTGGTGGTGCTGAATTTGCATACAATGTTTTGACCTTTGTCATCTTGTACAATAATCTAATTCCAATTTCATTGACAGTCACTCTCGAAGTAGTTCGCTTTATACAAGTAAGTCCTCAATCACCAACTCATTTGTGAAATAATCGAATTAGTTGTTCATGGTATATAAATAAGTATTTGATTGTACTTTTGAAGGCAATGTTCATTAATCGTGACTTGGACATGTATCATGAAGAAACAGACACACCAGCTACGGCTCGTACATCTAATCTAAATGAAGAGCTTGGCCAGGTAATAAAGTTTTAAATATAAATCATACCTTTTCATGTAGAGTTTTCGAAAATTATTCATTGAGGTACAATTGACTTGTTTTTGACTAGGTTCGGTACATTTTTTCGGATAAAACTGGAACCCTTACTCGTAATGTCATGGAGTTCAAAGCGTGTACAGTCGGAGGTGTAGTGTATACTTCGGATCAACTTTTTGATGGTCGTAATTTATTGTTGGAAAACTTGGTGTCAAATCATAGTTCAGCAGCTGAAATTCGAGACTTTCTCGTACTTTTAGCTGTTTGTCATACAGTCATTCCAGAGAGAGAAGATGATCAATTAATTTATCATGCAGCCTCTCCTGATGAACGTGCTTTAGTGTATGGAGCTAACAAGGTAAGTTTTAATTATTGTGAAGTATTTAATAAAAAGAATAGAGGCCAAGTTGAAATTGATTTCACTTTGGTTATTTTTACTTTTTGTTTACAAGTTGGGCTATGTTTTTGAGACAAGAACACCAAGCAGTGTCGTGATAAGAGCAAATAATGTAGAAGAAAAGTATGAAGTACTAAATGTGCTCGAATTCACATCCACTCGTAAAAGAATGTCCGTCGTTGTCAAATGTCCTGATGGGAAAATGCGCCTATACTGCAAGGTATATTCAATTTCTTTTTCTCTTATTAAATTTATATAAAACTATTGTATACATTTATGTTTGTATATATATATATATCTAGCTGTTTAAGCTGTTGTAGTTGGTGACATTTTACGTGTCATTATATTATTCTGAAAGAATGACAGGGATAATCACTTGAGAATGAATTTATGATGTTTTTTTGTAAAGGGGGCAGATTCTGTAATATATGAGAGACTCTCGGAAAAAACTAATACCGAAGCTATTAAAACTACGACACAAATACACTTGGAAGAATTTGCTACTCATGGCTTAAGAACACTTTGCTGTGCAGTGGCTGAGATTGATCCACAAACATATGAAGTTAGTACCATTAAACTTTTCCTTTTTTATAGAGTACAACTTTATGTTTACTTTACCTGAGAAAATTCAAAATAAATATTATACAATTTAATATTTAATTATGGCATTTGAATAATGCAGGATTGGCGTTACACATTTCACAAAGCTTCAACTAGTATTCATGATCGAGAAGAAAAGTTGGAGGAAGTTGCAAACATGATTGAGATGAATTTAAGGCTGTTGGGTGCTACGGCTATTGAAGACAAACTTCAAGATCAGGTATAAATTATGACCATACTCAAGTTCAAGTCATATAGGATTAATTTATTTAAAATTTTAATGAATTTGTCTGGTGTGTACATGTGTTACAAGGCTAGGCCTATTACAATTGCGCACACACGATTTAATGTATAATGGTGTACATTTATTGATTGATTGTTTATTGATTAATGACCTATGACTTAATTCTTAATGACTTTGACAGGTGCCAGAGACTATTGCTGCACTTTTAAAAGGTAATTCCATTTGGGCACAAAGAAATTAAAAATTATGGCAGCAATAAATTGAACACAAGGTATTAACCATTTATTTATTATGATTTTTTTTAAAAAAAAGCTGGTATCAGTATTTGGGTTCTGACGGGGGACAAGCAAGAAACAGCCATTAATATTGGCTATTCTTGTCGATTACTCAATCAGTCCATGGAGGTACGTTTAACTTATAACTATATTACTAGATATATACTAAAAACTAAGTATTCTTATACTTACTATCAAATAACTTATTTTTTTATGTCGATGAAGTTACTCATCATTAATCAGGACAGCCTTGATGTAAGCACACTATTCATTCCTAATATTTGATAAATATAATCGGCTATAAGAATAGGAACTAGTTTTGTGTAACGTTTTGCATTTATTATGGTCCAAGAGAGGTCCAAGACAAATATTTATAATGTGTTTCCACGGTATAGCGTCTAACATTGACACCGTATATAGTGACTATCACTGACTACATAGTATGTATGTCTCAAAGTCAATATGTATATATTTATTCAATTTACATATAAATGAACGTTGTTTCATCATCACCCTAATCCTATATACAGTAAAAATTATTATTCTCGTAATATGTTGGTCTTTTGGGGACTGTCATTGTCCAAAGTTGACTGTATCATATTTATTTTAATATACCACCATAATATACGTGAGAGGGAACTTACATCAGATTATAATAATAATATGGTTATTATTCAAATTTCTTAATACTGAAGGACAAACATTTACATTTTTTTATTATTTGCCATCAATCAAAGTATGTAAGTACCAAGAAGGGTTTGACGTAATATTTACCCAAGACGAACAACTAAATATGTTCATTAATTGGAACTTGTAAAGAATGAAATTATTTAATGTCCCTTCTATTTAAATCATTTACTACAGGCAACTAGAGATTGTATCTTGAGCTATATACATGACTTGGGGAGGGATAATGGACAAATTCTTCCAAAAGAAAATGATGCGGCTGTCATTATTGATGGAAAAACTTTAAAATATGCCCTAAGTTGCGATTTACGTCGTGATTTTCTTGATTTATGTACAAGTTGTCGTTCTGTCATATGCTGTCGTGCATCTCCTATCCAGAAAGCTGAGGTATGTTGTTCTTGACTTGCAATCAATAAAAACAAATTCTAATAAGACCGTCTTGTCATATACTATTGGTGTTATATTATGTAATCATAATTTAATAGTCATTCGTGCCATATATTTATCTTGAGCCTCAATTTTATTAGATTGTAGAGTGTGTAACACAACAAACTGGAGCGGTCACCTTAGCCATTGGAGACGGTGCAAACGACTGTGCCATGATTCAGAAAGCCAATGTAGGCGTTGGCATATCCGGAGTTGAAGGGCTGCAGGTAAATTAAATAGGTAACATGCTTACTCTCTTCATGGATTTAATACAATTTTGTTACTTTTGCAGGCGGCGTGTGCTTCTGATTATGCGATTGCACAAGTCAGTAATAAATTAACACTATCTTAATATTTTATTACTGTATGATGGGATATCATTGTCTAAAAGCAAACACACCACATCATAAATTTTTTATGCAATTAAATTATGTAGATTTTTTTTTCTTTTTATATTATCTCCTATTAGTTTTCATATTTGAAGAAATTACTACTTGTTCATGGTGCCTGGAGTTATGATAGGATGTGCAAGCTTATATTCTACAGTTTTTACAAGAATATATGTCTGTAAGTTACAAAAGAAAGCTTATTTTAATTTTTTCGAAAGAATTTTTAAATTCTTTGATTCACTACCCAATATGACAATATTAGAATTTAAGCAAATAATTTCATTTCTCCTAATCTATACAATTTATTTGTAGGTATATTATCGAACTTTGGTTTGCTATTTATTCGGGTTGGTCTGGCCAAATTATTTTTGAGAGATGGACAATCGGTTTTTATAATATGGTAAATTTTTTTTTCTTGCATAATTTTGATCTCGAAAAGAAAAAGGAATGACAAAATGAACATGGATGTAATGTTATTTTTATTATTTTTTAAATAGTTTTTCACATCAGCACAACCAATCGCAATGGGAATTTTCGATAGAAAGTGTAGTGAAGAAATTCGTATGCGCTTTCCAGTATTGTATAGATCGACTCATAATTTATTTGGGTTGCGAATTTTCTTTCTATGGATAGGCAATTCTATCCTTCATTCCATTTTTTTATTTTGGCTAAGTCGTTACCTTGTGGGTGATGGTATTGTCTGGAGAGATGGTTTAGAAGGTGGTTACCTTGTACTTGGAAATTTCATTTATACGGTAATAAATTGTTGATACTAATATGAATGAGTAGATTGATTAAATTCAAAAATAAAAAGTTTTTTAAAAAATTAGTTTTTTACAATGACCTGTAATTTTTAATCTGTACAGTATGTGGTCGTTGTGGTGAGTTTAAAAGCTGGACTTGAAACTAAGTCTTGGACTTTGTTCACTCACCTATCAATTTGGGGTTCAGTTGTACTCTGGATAATATTTCTGATGCTATACAGGTAATGATTTTTACTCCCTTTTTATTATTTATTGATTTACAACGGCGTGACGGAATTGTGAATTTTTAGACTCTCATATATGAGTAAAGTATCATTTTACTGATTCGGTTCTTTTCTTTTATTACTATTTCAATAGCCAAGTCTGGAAATTAGGTCTTCCCATAGGTGCAGAGATTTTTGGCATTGGAAATATGGTTCTACAGAGTCCTATGTTTTGGCTTGGCCTGATTTTTATTCCTGCTATTACTCTTATACCTGATGTTGCCTTCAAGGCTATTCGTGGAACGCTTTTTCAATCACTGGATGATCAGTTCAGGGCCTCCGAAGGTAAAACATGCGTGCAACATACAAGTTACATATCCAACATCCGTTTACTTAAAACTTTTTTTTGTTGATCTTTATATTACATTTGTACATTATTTGGTATTTGATATTTACCTATCAATTTTCCTGTCATTTTTTTGCTACAGTGCTGAAGCTGGATCCAAATGACATCCTGACTCAAAAGAAAAGCAGGTCGGTGCATACATAAAATTATGATTTACTATATAACTCATTATGCTTGCTGAATACTTTTATTTATTTATTGAGGCTAAAAAATGTTTTAAAATTTTTTTGAGTCAGGTAGAGGATTATTTGTTTGTCGTCAGTTAACCTGAAATTTGATTAATTTTCTTAAAAAAACTCATATGTGATCGTTGAGTAACTTAATAATATCATTTTCTTTTTTTTACGGTAACTGAAAGAACTATAATAATTTTCTTTCTTAGCCTACCACCTGTAGTAGAACGCTCATTTTCCAATTCGCTAAACAAGAATGATAATGGTTTTGGTTATAATGGCTGTTGTAGGCCAATGGCTGTCCTTGGCCAGTTTGTGCGTTGTAAGTGGATCCATCAACTTTCTTTCTCTGTATGTTCTCTTTTGGGATGTCGTGTGGAACCCCTTCTATCCTAATTTTTCTACAATCATATCATTTCATGACAATTTTTTTTATGTGCATTCAATTACACAAAAAGTGTATTGCAAGAGGTCTCAGTATGGTTCAATTTTTATTCCTTTCTTGATGAATGATTCTTTTCCCTTCATTTAATCCTTTGTAACCATATTATTCTAACCATAGTTGTCTCTTTAACTAATTTGCGTTTCTACTAACTTTATTTAAATGTTGTCTGACGCTTTAGTATGTTAATGTACACCTGTCTCTACTGCTTTAAAAATAATTCTTGACTGGAACGACTACTAACTGTTGTATTTATACTATACTACTCAATACTTATTTTTATACTAATCGTGATTACTCTTGGCTATTTTTTTCTGTGGCTCGTATTTTGCACTCTTACATTTGTACTTAATTTTTATTCTGTCGTCTGGATTTTGTACTAAAACCTTTTTTTAAATGGAATTGTCATCCGAGAGCATGACTCAAGAAAACGTTTAATTAAACTTCTTTGCCTTCAGTGCTAAAATTAATGATGATGAGTTTTAGAGAAAAAATAATATAAATTTTACATTAGAAATATATAAGAATATGTCAGGGGAAGTTGGTTACGTGAGGATAAGATTGTATTTGAGTATTTTTTTGCGTTAAATTTACAATACTCTAGACTGAATGAAACGGCCCGTTTGTTGCGAAATGTGAGACAAGTTTTTAGACGCACACCATCCGATCACATGCTTGACATGGAGCTCTCTCGTAAGTGCACAAATACTGTGGATATGTGATTTTTTTTTGATTTTTTTTATCGATCTCTATTTAATTTATATATCTCTGTACATATCTATATTACATATATCTCTACTCTACAGCTCTGTTTACTTTGTAAACGTCATCATATTCATAGTCTCTTTTTAGTCTTTTTTAGTTAGACTTGGAGGTGTTACGTTTATTGGTATTCTATAGTATGGTATAATATTTTATATTGTGATATTATCATTAGAAAAAAATATGTTTACTAGTAGAATGTTAGAATTTTCATTAGTTGTTGTTGAATAACATTCATATTATTTTGTTTTTTTTTGTTTTTGTTTTGTTTTTTTATTTCTTACATTTTTAGTCTTCTATGATCCATCAAAATGTACTTCTGTCGGCTTGTAATTTAACGTGCATTCGTTGACTAAAAATTTAAGGGTCGTGGTTTGTAATTTCCAACCTTAGAAGTCGTAGTAATTTGAAGTCAACTAATCCATATCACAAATAGTTTTCAAAAAAACAAACTTTTCACATTTAGTATCACCTAAATTTTCTCTGTGTGTATTTCAACTGCTCATTCACTGATGAAAGTTGCAAAAAGAACAACACAAGAAACGTTTTTTTCTTTGTTGAGCACAACTTGATTATTTTATTTTATTCAAGTTTTTATTTTATGTTTTATATTATTCAATTGTATTTACATAGAGCATTGTTAATTTGTACACTGTAGTACACAGTTATTGAAATTATACACACACGAGTAGAAAATCTGAGCTTCTTAAGTTTGTCTTATGAAGAAAAAAAAATCCTTCATTATTTTCCTAATTTTTCCTTGGTATGCGTGAATTGAAAATGATATGAATAATGTTATCAAATATTTTTTTTAAAGAATCGAAAGTTTATAAAATTATGTAACCTTTTCACAGATGGGTACGCATTCTCACAGGAAGAGCATGGGATTGTCACACAGACGCAACTTATTCGATCTTATGATACTACGATACCAAAACCGGAAGGAATGTGAAGTCATAAAGTCAAGGAGAGTCAACATGGTCATTTTAATCTTTTCGTTTTAATTTTCACTTCGTACTTACATACTAGTTCAGCAGGGTCTGGACTAGTGTTGCCGTAATAATTATACGATTCAAGAGTAGCAAGATATATCGAAATGTTGGGTCAATGGAACAAAGCACATTGCCCTATTCTGGTTGAGTCCAGGTTGCAAAAAATTTAACTTTACCTGTTGCTAATTTTTGATTCTGCTTCTGTTTCAATGTTTGCTAAAATACATACTACAGTAGAGTAAGAAAGTATACGTTGATAATTTACTAGAGATAAAAGTTACTTGTGTTAAGCTACTATTTTGTTACTGGGTGATGTAAAAAACAAATTGTCACCAAAAAAGTAAGTAAGGAATGGCAATTTGAGAGTATATCGAGCTATAAATTTCATTTCACAATTTTACTGCACTACAGATATCAAGAATAATGACGTGTCAATATTTATTCCAACATATTTACTTATATGGTGCCAGTTTTATGTTGTATGGCTTCAGTAAAAATGTTGTAGTTTTTATAACAATTTTAATTCATGTAAGTTTTCAGAGTTTTGAAAAGAAGCTTGTTATATAGTAATATATATTGTACGTTTAGATAAATCCATCAACAACACTAGGTATTAATTACTATAGGCAATGAGCTTTGCAATCTACGTCTATGTTTTTCCTATTGAAACTCTTGTCATTGCACTCTTACTTATACCTCATATCTCTCTCATACTGTACAATTTAATTACTGGTATTTTTCTATATAATGTACCAATGTACCTCTATACCTGTACACGTGCATGTGCGACAAACAGAATAATTAATTGATGAATTTTATTGAAGGATAAACTCAAACAGTCTATATAGGGAGTTGAGCAGAGTCAGGGGATGAAGATTGGCGAAGTATTGATTATCACTTTTAAAACTAAATGTACATGTTACTGATTTAGCAAAAAAGTTCAATTTCAATTTACTGATTGAAGCTATAAAAAAATTATGGTTGAATCTCCAAACTACGTCAAAATTTTAAAGCAAATTGATTATCGTAAGGGGTGACTCTAGACGAGCAATTTCAAAAAGGAATTTACGCTTTTAATGGCCTGCTGGAAAAAAGAATCAACTTATATTTGTATTAACATGAACACGGCGGATTTCAGTTTTTTTTCAAAAGAAAAGAAGAGAAACAACAAAAAAAATGGCCTTTTAACTGTAACTTTTAAAAAAAAGACATTTGTTTCTTTTAAAAAAGTGGAAAGCAGTCTACTTTCTCTGTTGAATTTTGATATATATATATATGAAAGTGTAGAAAGGTATTAAATTTTACAAATGTTTGTCGTCATTAAAACAGGTTCAGGATAATTTTTTAAAGTTTAGGTTTAGAGTATTTTTAAATGTGATTCATCCTGAAATCCTCAAACGATTTTTGACATGAGACTTGATTAAGAATAATATAATGTAATACATAGGAATATATATATATATATATATATATATATAGGAATAACTCAGTAAATCAGTGTTTAAACTGCACGCTTTTAAGGGGGTCAGAGACCACAGGAATGTGATGCACCAGTCTAGTCCAGATTGAAACTTTCATAACTATACATAAATATGTTTAGTAATAAACATAAACATATACTCTCTGCTCGAAAACCTCATACCCCTCGTCAAAGCTTAGAATGTTTTTTAAGAGCACCAAAATTGTAAT
>JAQIVZ010003356.1:0-14472 GCA_034700945.1 Arrhopalites spinosus
TGTAAAATTATGTTACAAAGGCCCAAAAAATTGAATTCAGAGGCCTAAAAGAATTAATTTTACGGGGGCCCAAAAAATTAAAAAAGGAGGCCCGAAAGAAATAATTCAGAGGCCCAAAAAAATAAATCGGAGGCCCAAAAAAATTAAAAACAGAGGCCCAAGAAAGTAATTCGGAGGCCCGAAATAATAATAATTCAGAGGCCCACAAAAATTAACACCCGCTTTAAACTTCTTTGTTAGATGAATCACTTTGAATGTCCGCTCAAAATAGATTTTATATATTTTAGGAGGTACGACGCTACGTATATCTAGTTTGCAGCAACTTGTTTTTTGTACATCTAAAAGCACCCTCTTAAATATTATTTTAATGGCTACATTCAACATTAAATAATTATCAAGAATTACCAATAAAATTAACTAGGTACCACTAATTAAACTAATTTTCCTAGCTATTTGTTCTATTATAACTTATACAATACAAGTGCCTCAGTGTATACATTTATGCACAAGACAAGCAACAAAATTCTTCATTATTTCTCAAACTTTTCTTGGAAAAGTGACGAGAAGATTGACCACTTGACTTATAGTAAAGTGAACAAAGATGGGACTTGACATCCTTTCTAGAGTGTGAAAATCCCCCACTTTAATAGCCGAATTGGGAACTGACTCACTCCACTTGGTGATGAATTTCATTGAATGCCTATACCGCATGCGCAGGGCAATCACCCCCACATGACTCTTCCACTTCCCCATTAAGTGTGGCAGATTGAAGCCTTTATCGTACATGATCACAAAGAATGGGGTCACGCTTATAGCCCCCACAAAGTATGCCACCCCATAAATTGGGTCCGTCAAGCACGTGATGGTTCCATACCAGAAAATGGTGGACACGGTTATGAGAAATAATTTACAAAAAAATATGACCCCAGCGTAAGCCTTGTTGAACAGAATTATTGTGAGCTCCATGTTCCTCAATTTTTTGCATTCCCGCGCCATCTTTTGCAGACTGATGAATATGTCGTCATTTCTTCAAATTAAAAATTCATTTACAAAAACACCTCAATGTCCGCACTGTATTGCGCTATTTAAAATTTAAAAATAAATGACTCACGTGATCAGGTTAATAGCATCGTGGACATGGTCCTTAGCATTTTGAATGAAGGTTAATTTGACATAGTCCCCATAGAAAACGACCGCAAACAGAAAGAGATAGACTAGCGTTTCATACCCCACTAAGATCGTTAACGTCACGCCATTTTGAAATTGAGATGGAACCAACGAAAAAATGTATTCGACGTTTGTGGGGTCCTTAAAATGCAGAAATTCGACCAATAAAGTGTACACCCCAAGACTCGATGTGGGTAGCATGAGAACGAGCCATTCTTGAATCGAATAATTTTTTCTTGACCTTATTTTACCTACAAAATATTAATTTGTATTTATTTTATTTTGGCTCCAATTTTAAATATAAATGAGTACCATCATCATGAAGTCGAAGTTGATTGAAAATGAATTCATTGACATGAGGATCCTTAACAAAAAGGAGATAATGCCACAAGGCGCACATGAGCGCCACCGTCGCTGCTGCAATGTGAAAGCAGAGCTGTTGCATCTCAACATTTTGACCCCACATCATGTGACCTCCCAACCGCACCATTTTGAAAGCAGACAAAAAGCCGCCATGGACCATCCAAAAGACCCACAAATTGTATCGATGACCTTCAGTCAAAGCTTGAACTTTCCCAGTTTTTACATTGAATTTAAGCGGGAGAAATCCTACAAGGCTGAGAATGTTAAAAGTCCAGTAATTGACAATTAAGTCTTTTTGACGAATCATTTTATTTTTTTCTCAAATAAAATGGGACAAGTTGGAAGTGTTGGAACCAGCAAAATGGCTAAAGGTTGACTACCAAAAATGTTCCGTGGCGTCTCAAATTTGTTCATGAACCCACGCTCACTTGTGCACAAGTTTTTTTAAACAAGTCAATTCGAGTCCGGCATAACAAACCGAACATCAATTGAGCCAATCGATGTGATATCGCGAGGCTGAAGTCGCCGTGGGTGGTCAATTTTGTTTAATGACAAAGGTTTCACTTTGATGTACAATTTTAGAGAGTCATTTGTAAAAGATGGCGCCAGTCCTGCAATTTTTGATTTTGTTCTAAAGTGGCGACGTGGAGTTAAAATTGTAAAAAATATTACACTTTGTTGTGAAGGGACATCATAATTAAATAAAATGGAGTTGGCGTAAAAAAGCAGTTCGTTAAATTAATGGCTCGAGTTTATAAAATTCTGTTAGATCTTAACTTTGTTTGTAGCTGACGTTATTGTAGTACAATTAATTGTATTTAAATTAAATCCAACTGTAATCGACATAGAATAGCTCAGGCCCCATTTTCACTACAACGCAAACCCGGCTTTAAATCTGCCACCAAAAAAATTGTGCTAAATTCAAAAGAAATCAAAATTTCATTTTGTTTGGAAAACAATTATTTTGATTTTGAAAAAAATGATTAAAAAATGGAGTTGAGAATAATCATGGCTCTCAAATTTAAATAAAAAACAAATTTTTTGACGGCTATTGAGAATGACAATTTCGAACTGAATATTTTACCCGGGTCACTTTGAAATGTACAAGTTGTAAGGTGAAAGAAATGAACTAAAAAATATTATATGGCTTTGGGATAATTAAAGAAAAGTTAAAATAGTTAATTATTCATTTTTTAGCAATTTAATTAAATTAAATTGTCAACTATTAAATTGAGAAAATTATTTGGTTCAAATGATAAACGGGAACTTAAAAGGAATTAAAAAGAGAAGAAAGCAATCTTTATAATTATTCCCACAATCCCATTTATTCCAGTCAATTTTCTCTCATTAACAAAAATACGTATATCTACCACATGTATATGAATACAAAATGTATGACCTCCATGACCTTTCACCTTTGAATTCTGCATTTTTTTTGTTAGTGGGAGAAGTCAGACCATGGCAGTCATTTTTAGAATAATTTTTTAAAAAAAAGGAATTTATGGACAATTTTTTGCGATATCACAAATCACAATGCAATCAGTTGTGAAAATAAAAAAATAAAGTGACGTCATAATTTAATTGTTTTAGCTTTGTAAATTAAATTATTTTTCATTGAATAATGCTGATGAATAATTTCAGGCTTTAATTTTTTCCTGTACTAAATTATTATTTTTACAGGACAATAAATTGTCTTGTAATAATTTGACTAATTTACTAATTAATGATTTGATGGGAATGAGTCATTAAAATTAAAGATTGAAGCGGAAATATTGTTTTTATGATGATGATAAGTAACAAGTACAACATTTTAACTATTTTTATTTTTTATTAAAAATACAATTAAAAAATCAATTTTAAACGCTATTTCACATTAAAAGAATTTTAGAAGGATGTCTGTACAATTTTAAATTAAAATTGGTAATTGGTAATGAAATGACTATTTAATTATGAGATGAGTCACAGGATAAATTTTTTTAAAAAATAATTTTGAACAAGCCATTTCACTTTAATTGAGGATACTAATTATAATTTTGCATTTACTTTTAATTACTACTAACATAAAAAAGATTGGTTAAAATTTGTATAAAATGGAGAGAATTGGATGAGTGAAGTTAAATTTCAATTTCGATCATGCATTGTTTTGGATCTCTCATCAGTTTCATTTTGGCCTTGTCTTTGGCTGTAGGGCATCCTGATCACTGTACAAAATTTAAACTTACCCGGGTTTTTTAATTAACTTGCTTCAATTTCCTTTTCTTTAACATTCTGAATTATTTTTTTAGATGCTGATTCTACCACGACAGAAGAAGGAGCCATAATGAGTGAAGAGACTTCAAATGAATTCTTAAATAATTTGGACACTCCACGTGCTACAGCATTCATGTCAAAAGGGCGGGAAGATTTAATGAATTCAATTTTTGAAAACTACGACAAACGAAATTACCCTTCAAATAATTCAATTTATTTGGCTTTCACTTTGACTAAAATTGAAATTGTGAGTTTAAATTAATTCTAAATTATGTGAAATTCAATAATTAAATGGCATTAATTTTATCTTCAGTATCAACAGTTTGGTCACATTTTTCCTGAAATTGGCGGCTGGGTTGATTTGGTAAAATAATTAAAAACATTAAATATTTTAATTAAAATTAAACAACATTTTAATTAAAATTAAACAACATTTTAATTGTAGAAATGGACTGACCCAAGACTCGCTTGGAATCCCATTAAATTTGGGAATGAGACAAACTTAATAATGTCAGAGGACACAATTTGGAAACCGGATGTGGCGACTGTTGACTCGTAAAATTATATATTTTAATTTAAAATATTCATTTATTAATTTTATATTTGACCTTAGCCGCTACGATCATTGTCAAAATCAAGAGGTCAACGTCAGAATAGAATATACAGGGCAAGTTCAATGGCTTCGACATTGTACCATGAGTCCCGTATACAAATTAAACTTTGACCTCTCACCCGTTCAAAAATCTGCGATTAAGTTCATTTCATGGACAGCTAATAGTGACCTGATTGACCTTAATGTGGGACTTCCAGTACGTAACAGTTGAGAGTTATTTTAATTAAAATGGAAATTAATTATGACTTTTAAATTATTTTAGATGTTGGTCTTCAAACCTTTTAATTTTTATTCTAAAAATATCAAATTAATTGACTTTAACATTAAGAAAACCTCAATTCAGTATGATGGTTACCCCGCCCCGTTTGTGTCAGTTGATGTCGTTTTGACGTTTCAAAGGCGGGAAAAAAGTAGCTCAAATGAGTTTGCATGGTCTTTGGACACTTCTCAAGAATCAACAGAAATTAATTAATTTTGAGTTTGACGCCAGAGGGCAAGTGCTTCACTTTAAAAACAGTAGAACAGCATATAGAACATTTTAAGTTATAAAAATTATTATCAACTAAAATTAATGTTCGTGTCTAAATATTTTAAATTTAATAGTTAAAAAAATCATCACAAGTATACTTGATTTAAATAAAGTTCATAAATTGTAATTAAAATTAAAATGTGTTCAAAATGCTTTTAGAACTAATCCGCAATTTATACTGCGCCCAAGACCATGACCATGATAGAGTTGACAAAAAAAATCAAGTTCTCAGTTCCGGCCAATGAACAAAAAAAGATTAAAATAGACAAGACGCTCAGTCTTTTTTTGTCATTCCTTCTCAATTCATCTCTACAATCGAGATCACACCACGTGGGTCAAATTCAGTATAAAATTTGCATTCAACTAAATTAAAATTTTTCCAAATTCATCATGTCATCTTACCTTATTTGGACGGGACTTTTAATTTTGTGTTGTGGTCACATGACCATATGTCAAGTGGTGGGGAAGGGTCAAGAAAATGTTAAAATTAGTGCCAGAGGTCACCCAGATTACACAATGTCAGCCATGACATTTGACGTGAGTACTGGAGTTCTCATCATTCTTCTCATAGTTGGCGCCATGTTCTATCCTTTCTATCATGGCGGCGGCTCCCTTTTGAAAAGAAGTTTTAAAGACGAGTCAACTTTAACAAAATTTCCTAATATTGCTGACAATGCTAGGAAAATATTGAAAAGTGTGGACAAATTGAGCAATCTTTTTGGGAAATAAAACCAAGTTAAAAAAAATAAATTTAAGCATTTAAATCGACAATTTTTATTTTAAATGTTAGTAAACTAAATTAGGTCTTGACTTTAAGTTAACGCTATTTGTGGTTGGCAGTGCATTGCGTAACAAAGGACAAAAACGCAAGATGGTGAGACTTGATTGACACGCTTATTTTAATTTTGTGTTGACTTCCGGTGTCCTCATCCTCACCTCCATTTTAATTACGTTGGGCCAGTATTAAGTCATTTTGTGACACGATTTAAAATTAATTGACTTTATTTATAATTAGAATAACGATACATTTTAATAATTTTTTTTATAATTTTAATTTTGGTTATTGTTTTACTACATTAATGTAATTAATTTATTTTAATAAAAAAACTAAAATAAAATAATTTTTTAAAATGCTTAAATGAACCATTTCAATTTTTTTGACGAACTCGTCCATGGTAGCGAGAAGGTTAATTTTTGCTATTTTTTTTTGCTCATTAAACTTCATTAAATTATAATTAATTTACATACAAGACAAATTATTTCAATGCAAAAAATTGCAAAATTCACCAAAAAAATTGTGAGAATAAAATAAAAAATGAAATAAATGTCAGAATTTTCAAAACCCAGCGATTTAGTTGGTTCAACAGTCTCATCTGTAAAATTTGTACTCATTTTAAATTTAGTTTGTGATGAATCAAAATAAATTTTATGCCATTTTTCCCACTGCCAATAAATTCCGGAATTAATTAAAATTTTCATGTTCTTTGTGACCCCATCAAAATTATGTAAATTATCCAATTTGATTGCTCGTTTCGAGTAAATTACTTGGAAAAGTTGTTCAGACCAAAAATAATCTTTAGTGTTACGATTATGAAAAAATGTGAGCGCCCTCTCTTTTTTCATGAGTAGTTTGAATTTATCCCAAAAGTATTCAAATTCATCCGCGGGAACAATCACCAATGCATTCTCTTTTGTCAAATTTCTCTTCAATTCGAGAACATTCTCAGCTGTGCTGGTCAATAAATCGTCCAATTGTAGGGGACAGACAACGGTGGTGTTAGCAGAAATAATGGCTGCCATTAAAAATTTGTCACATGACTCAATTTGCGCGCACTCATTTGAAAGAGGATGGACAATTTTATTGGTTTCCAATTCATCAAAAAATATTTGACAATTCCGGTTCAACAAGCAAGGGAAGCCATAGTTGACAATATTTTGGGTGACATATTTCACAAATTTTGGATCCGAATTCGGATCATTTTGACTACAAGAAATGCTTGATTCCGTAGAAAATATTTTAATATTACCGCCACTCAATTTGAATTCATCCAGTCTTGTCCAATTCATAGTCAAAGGGAAACTAAGTGTGTAGGTGGAGTGCATGACGCCTCTGTAGGCATTTGTTAGAATGAGGCTCATAGAAATCCACGCGCCCAAAACAAATTTTAAGTTATGGCGGTCTTTTTCTATTGACTGTTCCATCAAAATACTGTACAATTGCAAGAGAAACACCAAAATCTGTATTTTTTTCACAAATGAAATCAAAATGGCCGTCACCATGAAGAATGAAGCAAGCCACACCCACACAAGACAATGAAATGGAGAGTACAAAACGGAACCAATTGACGAATGAGAAGTTTGAACTGAATTAATGGTGATGAATTTAAAAGATGGCGTCCAGCTCATTCGAAATGTTTCCAAATGCGCGTAGAAAGTTTTTATCTTATTAAGCCCCTCAAGTGTCACTGATTGGCTCATGAACCTCGAGGTGGCTAAACGTAGAATATTGTCACGTGGGCTAAAATAAATCAAACTTTTGTTAAGATTTTTGAATACAAAATTAGCAGTTAGAAGGGAGAATGTCCACGTGGGTGATTTAGAAAAATGTTTTGGCCGCAATGCATTTTTAACATTGAATTGAGGGTACACTTGATTCAATTCGTCGTCAATAACCCAAGCGACATTTTTACCGTTATTCATTGTCTGGCGAAAAATGAGCGCCATATTTTGATAGCAGTTTAGAGCCAAATTAAAGAGACGGAGATAGAGAGTCACATTTCGATGCTTATGGCGACCTTTTGTATAAATTGTTTGGTCGTAATAGTAGCCATCGGCAAAATAAATGGCGGGGTTTTGTTTTTGGACAAGGAAAAAAATTGGTCCCACATTGACATTAAATAGTGGAAATGGTTCCCATGTCTGACTATAAAAATGGAGAGCTTGTTGGGACATGACGACAATATTTAATTTGGCTTCTGTTTTGGAATTTAATTTTGAACTGATTGGAAATAAATAATTTATTTGTACAAAATCTTTGGCCTTGGGTTCTATTGGAGTTAACAATATAATTGTTACGAAACATAAAATATTTTTTATCACACTGTACAATGGCAGTCCACTCCATTGGTTCCATTCCCAAGGGGGTGGTAAAGTTGTTAGCGGGATTATTTGAAATTGTTGAAAGTTGTGAGATAAACTGGGTATTTTATTTAAATTAATTATCAAGGGAAAGCACCCTCTAGTGTTAATTGTCGAATATGTTTCCTCCAAATGGCTACAACCTGTCGATGCAGTGCTGATTCTTGACATTATTAAAATTAAATGGAGACTATTTTAATTTTTTTTGCTAGTCTTGACGAGAGACGAGACATTTCACAAAAATGTTTAGGCCTGCTTGGTTAAATTGACACGCGCCAATATAATTTGAAATGTTAATAATTTATTTATGAATTTTCTATTGTGTGGATTTTTTTTTGAAAGAAAAGACAATATTATCTTCACGCAATTTAATTTTTTTTAAAATTCATAATAGGCAAAAAAATAATTAAGGTGAGTTTTTCAAACTAAAAAAATAAAATTCTTTTCATAAATTAAATGCTCATTCAACATTAAATTATTTAATTTTTTAATGTTTTTAATAAATAAAAATTGAGTAAATTAAGTTCCATTACAAATTGAAATTGACAAAATTGAGATCACGAGATATAATTTTTTTTAAACTCGTTTTTGACTAAATTAATTGGTTTAACAATTTTCCAAATATTTAAAAATTGATTTTGAAATTGATTTTTCCGTTCCAAAAGAATAAAAACAACATTGTTTAATTTTCGTAACATTCTAAATTTAGGTAAACCTTGACTAGATAAAAATTCTTGTACATAATTACTTGATGGTCTAAAATACCATGCCAAGGATGTATCCACGTGGCGAATATTTTGAGATTTCCTTGAATTAATTAATTTTGGAAGTATCCCCGTGATTGAAATATCTTCCAGCCAAATTAATTGTTGGGCAAATTCTTCAATCCCTTTAGAAATAAGTTTGACTAGTTTCATTGGAATGATACTGGCAGGTCCGTTACAAAATGGCGGGTAAATTTTGTCAGGGAATTCTTGTGTTGAGACGTACCATTTATTTGATTTAAATCGATGGGGTTTCATTTTGTAGTAGACCCAACAATAAAAATTTGATTTGTTTTCAATATTTGAAATTAAATTTAAATTTCTTACTAGCGCGACAATATTTAAAATTACGTCGTCGTCAATTCTAACTGCGACATGCGCACTAGGACAAAATTCATTGAGCAATTGGTAAGCCATCATTGTTTTGAGTATTAAATTTTTGTACGTGTCCGGGAATGGTTTTTTGACAAAGTCGTCAAATTTTTCTTCTTCTTTTTCTAGTTTCAAAGAAATTTTTGAATTTTCTTCCTCTCCTTTTTCACCAATCATAAAGACAAGAGCTGAGACAGTCCAATTATTTATTTGTTTGATGGAGCCCCAAGTGTCCCGAATTAATTTTCGTTCTTTGAAATGACCACGAGCTGTGATGACAACAATGGCAATTTTTTTATTGGTGGA
The DNA here is from genome assembly GCA_034700945.1 of Arrhopalites spinosus. NCBI lineage: Eukaryota > Metazoa > Arthropoda > Collembola > Symphypleona > Arrhopalitidae > Arrhopalites > Arrhopalites spinosus. Next base: position 9,503 of record JAQIVZ010003356.1, read on the forward strand.
ATTTGAGTTGGCGCATTTGTATTTACTGGTGGATGTAAATGGTAAATATTTTTTGTAGTCTTCATTTTGGTGAGCGGGATTTTGGGTATTCTGTCAAGGTCAAAGATAATAAAAATAATTAATTCAATTCAATAAATAAAGTGCTAATTAATTGTAAATTCAAATTTCTAATTACCTCCACTGGTAATGGTAATTTTTGGGAACTGCTAAAAAATAGGCGGCAGTTAAGTTGTAGAAATAGAAATGTAAATGTGACAAGACTAAAAATGGTGAATATTTTACTTTGATTATTTGTCAAAGAGATTGAAATAATTTTAAACATAATTTTAATTTGCTTAGACTATATTTACAAAAAAAAATATTGTTGATTTAATTGTGGTTGTGATTATGTATAGAATTAAATAATTTAGAATTAAATTAAATTGACTTACATAAAGAATGTCAATTGAAATAATTTAATACTAGTAATTTTATCTTTTATTTTTATAATACCAAAAAGTGGTAATTCAACTCTTTCATTTTTTAAAATTTATCAAAAGCTAAAAAAATTGATATAAAAATTGAGAGTACTGAAACATGACGATGATCATAAAATGCAGAAAATAAATTCCCAAAAATAAATAATAAACAACCATTTTTCACAATAACTAGCTTTTTTTCATCCCACATACCTGACCATATAAAAATGGGCTTGTTACGCACGACTAAAAAAGTTGTCGGGCAGGTTAAGTTACTAATTATTTCAGGATAGTCTTTACAGCACAGCACGCATCAAGTTTAGCCAAAACAAAAGTCCATTAATTCATGCCAAAAGACGTCATATTTATATTGTGTTTATAAACAGCATACATTTTCGTGAAGGGAAATTCTTTTGACTTTCTTTTTACAAGAATTTCAATTTTCTTGTCACTTTTGTGCGTTCTTTGGCTTTGGTTACAGTTCAATGCCTCCACCTCTACAAAAAATGTAGTCTAGTCCAGTCACGCTAAGAAAACAATTAATTTTTCTAGTTTCTACTTAAAGCCCGGGTCTTTGAAATTATTTTAAATAATTATTTTGGTGAGATTTCCATTATTCACTGTTAACAGTGAATACTTTGGATTAAAATTATTTATTTTTAAGAATAAGTTAAATAATATTAAAAAAAAATAATAATAATAATTTTTTACAGAGCAAGATGCGCACACAAAAAATCGCTCGTGGCTTTGGCTTTCTCCTCCCCATTTTGGCATTTATGAGCATTAGCTTGGTAGCAAGTCACCAAATTCATAAATACCTCGATGACTTTGATTTGGAACAGAAACACGCCCTCGATGAGTCTGCACAGACAGCTTCACTTTTAATGGGATTATCCCCTCAACATTATGTCACTGAGAGTCCAGAATGGGTTGAATTTTACCCACCAAAAAAACCAAGACGAAGACCTGGACGTGGACGGCGGAGAAAAAAGAGACCAAAACACAGACGACGACGAAGACCTCTCAAATTTCGACCACATTTTCTCGGATAATTTACCATCAAATTAAATTTGGACCAAGTTTTTGCTCTTTGGTCATGACACAATGTATAATGTGTACAATTCAAGTTACGATTTTCGGCGAGAAAAACTTTTTTTTATGTATTGTTGTCGTTGTTGATAATGAAATTAAAATGCAGTACAATTTATTAAATTTTAAATTAAGCGCATAAATTTTTTGGGTGTTAAAAATAGAAATTAGAAACTAACTAAAACATCAAAGGAAAAATGTTCATGTCCATGGTAAGCAAAGGAGAAGCTGCTATTCTTTTTGAATAATTTCTGGGGATTTAAAATCCCGCCAAACCAACCACGTGTCATGTAGAGTATCAGCAAAAATATGCCCGCCAGTTGGAATCCATGCTGGGATGACGAGCTAGATTTTTTCAACCCATAGTTTTTGCACATTTATTTTTCACAATTTATTATTCTCTATTGTCTGCTTGCAGGTGACATATTTTTTTAGCTAGCACAAATCAATTTCAATTAAAATTTCATTTAACTAATAATTAAAATATTCATTTCAAACGTCAATGACCACTAGACCAACACGGATGAATGCAGGTACTCTGAATTTTTTCATGAAATATTTCTCAACTAATTATTATTTGAAACGGCAAAAAACTTCGGGCGGGATTTGAACTGAGAACCATTAATTTATTCGAAATAAAACTCTACAATTAAACGCCGCAAAGATTTAATTCCCGTAATTTAATTAAATGGAAAGTCATGTCATCATCAAAATTATTGAAGAAATTTCCCACTTTTTTTGCAAAATTTATTTTTCACGCCTACCCAACGTCATTTTTACTTTTGCAAAATTCAGTTCAATTCAGAAGTCAGTTAACGAACGAACTTTGAAAATTAAAAATGTTGTCCAAAAGTCAATTATCTTACAATTTTATTGTTTTCAAAATTAATCAATATTTAGGTCTCTATCCTTTTCAAGTCAACAAACAAGAAAATCGAATTCAAGTGATCGATTCAAAATGGCGCCAATTTTTTTCTTTAACTTGGCACGTAATTGGTCTCACTTTTTTTCTTTTTCTTGTAGCGAGATGCACTCAGTCTATTTTCATGTCAAAAAATGCCGCCTACTACCAAGTCCCTCTCATGGTTGTCGCAACAATTAGTATAAATCTCACTCGTCACATGAAATTTGGTTTGTTTACTCAGTATCCTCATTTGAATGTGGCGCTTGTCAATGAGTTCCTCAAATGTGGTGGTAAGCGTCTTTTAAATATTTTTGGTCGCAATATAATAATATCTTTTGCTTTTAATTTTTATCTGGAGTTTGCTCTTCACAGAAAAAATCATGGCGACTAAAGAAAAAGAAAATGGATTTGGAATTATTCAAACAAAGCGCCATCTACAATTTCTGAAAATGTCGCTCCCTGATTTGATTCTTTATACTTTTCCATTTCTGCTCTATCCAGTCATTTTAATGCTCCCCCTATTGTACACGGCGGAGCCCAATTTGCCAATCCTGCTCATTTCTATTGTGGATGTGGAGAAGCGCCATCTTTCAATTTACGTGGGACTTGTCTCTATCCAAATTTTGATGTGGTACGAGTGCTTAGCATTGGCGCACTATTGCTCCGTGGTCATTCTCTCCTTCTTCATTATGATGACCGAGTCGACCAAATTGACTGTGCGCCAACTGAGGTCAATAGACCCTATAGTTTGATTAGCTACATTTGGCGTATTTTTTGAACTTTTGTTAATTAATTTTATTGTAGACGGCAGATATACGGGCTGGAGATGTACGAGGAGGTTAAGCGGTCAATTGAAAATGCGCGCCGGTTGCAATTGTTGATGACACTATTCAATATGGGATTTTCTAATATAATTTATCATTGTAAGATGGCGTGCTTGGTCATCTCAATTCTTGGAGGCTACGCCTCGATTCTTCTCTTCAGATCTCATTATGTTTTTGCTGCTATCTATTTTTGTAACTTTCTTAGTTCTGGAATTGGCTTCAATGGCATGTTTAATGCTGCTTATGACATCACAACAGGGATGGAAGATTTGAAGCGGGAAATTCAAATTCAATTGCTTAAACTGAGACAAGGCGGGAAGAGAAAAGAATTTTGGGGGCAAGTAAGGAGTATTCCACTCCTTTCTGTTCAAATGGCGCGGTTTCATAAAGTTGAAAGAGTTTCAACACTCAAATTTTTGGATTTTATTATAGAAAAAATTGTTTCCTTATTAATTACTTTTTAACTTTAATTAATTAATTGTAGTGCAGTAATTTAAAAATTTAAATGGGATTAAGTCAGGGTGACCACCTCAGGCAAGTCCAAATCGGGGACATTTTTAAAAAATCGGGGACACTTTTTTTAAAGGATCTAATAACGTTTTTTGTGCAGAACAGTATCAAATAAATTGTTAAAAATGTTAAAATAGTTGTGAAACTGTCCAAAAATCCGCACTATTTACTTGATTTGAATGCCAAAATCAAGATGAGGTCAATGTGAGAGACTCTGACTCAGAGTCTTGATCGAAGGGATTAAAATAAATTTAGAATTCGACAGTTTCCGATCGAAGGACGCATGTCGAGCCAATCCATTATTCGGAAAAATCTGTTTCAATTGCAATATTTTTTTGAGCCTTGGGACAATCAATTTTTTCCAATTTTTGTCGCGGGTGTTAGTTGACCAATCAATTTTTTCCAATCAATTCCCCCCCCCCCCCAACGAATCTCGGCCAATCAATTTTTTCTAATTTTACGAAAAATTGCGATTGAAACAAAAATTGTCAATTTTTCCAATCTCAAAAAAATTGTACAGTAGAACCTCTGGAATTCGAAAAGAAAACATGGAAAAGTTTTCAATTTCGCGGAACTCAAAAAAATCTTTTAAATATGCCATTAAGGAAAACGGTCACGCTCGATGGCTTACTTTTTTGTACATATTTTTTCCAGATTTATTTTGACCTTCCTTTTTTTAATTTTTTCGCCAATATTATTCAACAAAAAGTCATTTTTAGATTTGATTTTACAAAGAGGCAATTTAGGGAACATTTTGGATAATTTGGCATTAATTCGGGGACGCGGGGACAGGATCTCAATTCGGGGACTGTCCCCGCCAATCGGGGACAGGTGGTCACCCTGGATTAAGTGTTAAATTAAATGGCACCGACCAATAATTATTAGTAAAATGCTTGGAAACAAATTAATTTTAAAAAACTTTGGCGCCCAAATTCATCTGTCACTATATGGGTTACTTAATTTTGGGATTTTTGACAAGGAAAAAAATTCAGCAATGCTTCCCGCTTTTTTATCATTATTTGAAATTGAATAAATATGTCTTGTTAATAACAAGTTGTTATTATATAAAAAATAGGAAAATATTTATATAAAATGATTTTTATTGAATGTAGGGTCGAGGGGGGCTATTGTAGCAGCGGGGCTATTGCAGCAAGTCCATTTTTGAAGGCTTTAATTTGCAGTTTT
>JAQIVZ010003357.1:0-14471 GCA_034700945.1 Arrhopalites spinosus
GCATGCGTGCACCGTCTTCCTCTTGAAAAGAGAAAGCGATCGGTGTAGTTTGTTTTTTTGTAACTTTAAAATTGTGGGAGTAGTCGGTTTACACAGACACTAAAGTAATATAAGGCGTGATAGAAGACGACTTTCACTTGCGTTTTCAGTGAATTTTACCGCTATTAAATTGTGTGACCGGAGTTTTTGTGCTCCGATTGACCATGTCTTTTGATTTTAGGACTTCGTGCTAACGTGGCTTCTCCTTGTCAATAAAAGTTTGAGCTTCCCTATTACTGCAGTTGATTTTTAAGGATGCCGCAATTTAGTGTACTTTATTTATGCGTGCTCAATGCTAATGTTAAAAACTTGCTCCAAATATCTCGTCACTAAAAACGGAATGTTATTTTTCTGACAAACAACAATAAAGTTAAAACGCTTTTATTTTGTTACAATTACATTGATAATTTGATGGTCAAATTATATATTTAAACCCTTTTTATTGTTAATGAGTGACTAGGGTGAGAGTTTCACGAGCCAGCTTGTTGTTATTCAATGCGCTTTAGACTATGTTTAGACTTGACAACTAGTAGACGCTAAACGCCTCCACAATAGACCAAACAACAGGCGCTAAACACCCACACAACAAACCAACAGTTGGACGCTAAACATCCACACAGTAAATTGACAATTGCTCTTGTAGTTTACTCGTGTCACACTAGTAGTGTGCAGAGCTTCACATTTTTCCAGTATCCCCCTATGATCATAATAGAGTAAGGAGCTCAAAATGTTTGCTCTTGATAAAAAAAAAGTTTTTTTTTCTTGGGTGACAAAGGTCACCGTGAATCTCGGCACTTCGAGCAATCTGGACTTCGTCCCAATGTTTGTATAAATTTTCACAAATAAAATAATTATAAAATAAACTGGATGCCTCTAATTCATTTTTTTCGGATTATTTAAAAAATAGTTCACTCGATGGACTTTCCTCAATTAAAATTTTGTCGAAGGGTCAACCAAACCTGGAAATTAATGGCCACGTAGGTCATCCGAAAAATAAATTCTTGCTCAATTCGGTTTAATTACATTTATGAAAACTCTTCTCAAGATAAACTAGAAGCCCTTGACAAAATTTTGAGCAACTCTGAAAATTTCCCATGTTCCTCCTTCCATTTTGACAATTTCGCCCAACAAGAAATTCCAAAAGAAATTGGATTATTTTTTGGTCATCATGGCTCCAAAATGAAGACCCTGAATTTATCAACTGGTCAATTAAGGGGGGACACACAAAGTGAAATATTTTTTCAAATGCTCTAACTAACGTTTTTGACGGAGGAGCTGGGATGTCAAGTTAATCTTGACAATTCAATAAAGCTTAATCAAATCAAATCAAACCAAATCAAATCTTCAACATTAAATGATTGGCCTTCTTCTTTTTCGGAAAAACTAATCTCAACAGTTCAAATTTCCTGCATAAGAGTTAATGGTGGAGTCAATTAATTTTTACTTGCTCTCATTTTTATTTCTACACAATTTAATATTCTTGAAGAAAATTTTGTCATTAATCAATCATTTTGACAGGGAAAATCTGCTTTCTCTTTTTGTACTCTTTTCCAGAATTTTTCCAGCCCCTTTGTGGACCCCCCCCCCCCAACACTATCCCACTATGGGCTACAACATCTATGCTACAATGAGAAGAACACAGAACTTTGACCCAGGTTTTCTCGGAATTTCTTCAGTATTAGATGCTCTAACCTGACTTTTACTTGTCAGGATGACCCAAACTGCTAGTGTGCCAAATCTGAAGTCCAACTCATTTCCACCCACTGGCCCACTGGTCTTCTCCTCGTGAGTACAAGTTCATATTATATTATGTTATTTATTTTAAACTTTATTATAATGAACAGAAATAATAAGTAATTTTATTAGACAATTATGCGCTGTGACGTTGGAACTGTACAAAAAAATACTATACACAAAATCAATAAAATCCCTACAGTTTACACAATACTACGCGGAGAAACAAGGAAAAAACAAAGACTCAGACTCGAATGGAAATTGCCAATAGCTGTATATAATACAAAAGGTATAAAGATTTGTAGATACTTTAAATATGAATTTGTGAAAGATAAGATCGAGCAACATGAGTAGCTCCGGTAGCATCATAAAGCTTAGCCAAATTAAATAGTATATCATTACGTAGGTCCAGTAATTTCTCTTCACCAAAGAAAATTGCCTTTTGTTTTGGATATGAAGTTGAAACGAACGTCATTTCCAGTGCACGATTGTAGTAGGACAAGGCTTGTTGATACATACCCAAAAGATGTAAAGCTCTTCCCATATTATACAATGATTCTTGACACTCTCCACGTAGTTTGACATAATTGTGCATAAAGGCGACCACTTGAATGGCCAAAGAAGACCTATTTGTGGTAGATTTTTGACATAGTATGGAGAGAAAACAAGTGGCTATCATGAGGGACAGTAAAGGATTGTCACACATGACTGACTGTAAATAAAAATACTGTGTCAAGGCCGTCTTGTAATTTCCACATGAAAAGTTGTGATGGGCACGAAGGAGTTGAAGATCGTTGTCTGCAGGAGTTTTTGAAATTAGTCGACTTAGATTACGACCATATCTGACGACATCGTACCGTTGAATGGCCTTTGCGAATAAATTTCTTAACATTGGTGTCGTCAAATCCGTAGTGGCTACACTCTGAGATTTTACATGAGGAGCCAATAATTCTTGATCCACATTCAATAGGGTTGAGAGGTAGCAATGAAATCCACAACATTTTTCCATTTGACTATCCTGCCCGAATACCTCAGAGCTCCATGCAGTATAAGTAAAACGTTCCAATAAATCATATCTCTCCATATCCAGACATACTTGACAAACATTCAAATAAATTTTCCATTCGGCCTCAACCTTACTCGGTTTGTCAATGAAATTTGGTCTCTTGTCGTCAGGAAGCTCTCCACGTTTAACTCTACTATTTTGAACTGATTCAAATCGTTTTGAAGGAAATGATGTTATAATCCCTTTAGAAAAATTAATAAAAACAAGATTGAGCAACTGTAACTAAATTCAATGAGTTGAATTATATTCAAAATCTCTTTCCCATCAATTCAAATTAGGAAGAGAATTATCTTTAACATATTTTTTTAATTTTAACATAATGAGATATACAGGTATGGCTTACCTAAAGCATCTTCCTTACTCCTAAAATTTTGACAATGACGTTGAAAGAGGTATTGAGCCGTTTCAATCAACTGGTAAAACATTTGCTGACGAATGTAAATATTACACTTCTCCACAACCAAGTAATGATCAATTCTTTCTTCCTCTTGATCTATTTAAAAAGGGACAAGAAAATCAGATTATGATTATAATCATTAAATGATTATCATTTCATATATATTTTTGCAACTATATGTTTAACCATGAAATTGTCATGAATGAATTGGAATTAACGGAACTAGTTACTCGATACTCGATATTTTCAATGTCATCTTTTAAAAAATACTCCTCTTAACCTTGATTGAGAGATAATAACGCATCCTCTGATCGTCCCAATTTTTGAAGAATTAGAGACAAATTTAATTTTGCAACATTATGTTTTGGTGCTAAAGACACGACCTTTTCATAAGCCGTTGCTGCTTCTTCGAACTTGTTTAATAAAAACAAACATTCAGCATAACGGAGCCAAACAGCAGCCTGAAAAAAAACAGTGAATCAGACTTATTTATACTACAATCAAAATAAATATCAAATCTCACATATATTCAAATTAAATGAGAACAGTACAATTTACCTGAGCAAATGAGGCGGATTGAACTAAAAGAACAAGCAATATTAAAGCTAGATCACAACGAGATTTTGCCATATAAGCCTCGGCAACATCCAGGTACAAATCACCAAAAGAATCCACTGGTCTGTCAGTAAGACTTTTGAGTAACTTCTATAGTGTATAAATTAAGTATAAACAGAATAGTGATGAATTACAAGTTGCAATAAAAGTTTACAACATATCCATTTGTACATTACAATTACATATTATTTCATCTTACCTGACTAAGATCAAATGCTCCCAAGTGTATGAGTACAATCATTAATTTGGCATTTATGTCCGCAGGAAAGTTGGGAGGAACGCTAACGCCAGTTCTTGATAATAATGCATTGGACAGTGACTCTCTTGATTCATAGTGTACATCTTCCAAAGCTGGAGTGAAGACGACTTTTGAAAACTGTTGAAGAACTTTTACAGCTTCCAAGTATTTCTTTACGGAAATTGCAAGCTCAAGGATTAGATTGACTTCTAAAATATTATAAACAAAAGAGAAAAAAGAAATTAATTTAGATGAAACAATTATTTATTCTACAAAAAAATAATATTAAATATTCAACCTCCATTTGTAATCACACTGGGGTGCTCATCAAGTCCTTGCTGCATTACTTCGTATGCTCTATTAATGTCTGCTTCATCATGATACTGTTCAGCAATTTTTCTATACGCCTGGATACAAGCAGCACTATTTGTGGGCAGAGCTAGATTCATCACAATTCAAGATTCATTATTAATCAAAGAAAATGTCCGCACAAGTATAACTTAGTGTTGTACACATTTTGTTCCAGTGTCTGACAACTTTTGAAGAGACGAGTACCTTGTACAAGACGTTGATAACTTTTAATAGCCCCCTTGGTATCTCCCACCTGCTTCAATAATTCCGCTCGTTTCAAGTACAAGCTGGGATTGCCAGCGTCAACGGCAATGGCTATATTAAAAACATCAAAATGCAATCATGACCTGAATTTAATATATTTACTTATAAATCATCTGAGGTAAATCATGAGTAAATCTGTAGTGGTTACATTTAGTGTAGCACATGATAGCTTGTTGAACATTGCTCAATTGTAATGACATTTCAGCTAATTTGGGCCAGTCATTACAGTTTTTTGGATCCAAGTATCCCGCAATCAGAGCAAATTGGAGTGACTTTTCCATATTCCCCGAACTTTCGTATATCATGGACAATGTATTGAATGGCTCAATGAAAGTCGGTTCTGCAAATAATACACAACATGTACAACATATTAAAAATTGTCTTTCAATATCTAGCCATGATATACAAAATAGGTACATTTACAAGAGGAAGACTACTCTTTTGTAGTATACTCACGTTCTTTGATAATTTCTAAACAAATATCAATAGCACTTTGATTATCTCCACGAGCTAATCGTACATGAGCTTCTCCCATCATTCCTTGTAATGTTGGTGACATTTTTTTTCGTCGTCGAAGAGTAAATGTAGAAACAGCATCTCCACTACTATAAAAATTTCCACTCCATCTTTGTGTAGTCTCCCATGTACCTTCAAAATGAGTTGAGATTTAATGACCACAAAATGTATCGTTTCTAACTACATAGAATCAATAAAACATGCAGTACAGTATTCTTTTTTTGTAAAATCACACTACTCACCTTCGTTAGAAAAAGGGGTGACGGAAGTATCCAAAGCTAGCGAATCTCTAGACTCATCAGCCCCGTGATCATCCATACTCGTACCAACTAATTGTAATTGAGGAGTTTGTTCAGTAGTTGAATTAATTTCTCCCACATTCTCATTTCTAACAGTTGGATCAGTACAGTCTTCCAAAGCCGCCGCAAAACCAGCCAGAGTGAGTTCACCTAAATATTCAAGTAAAAAAATAACATGATAAATAATTGCATACGTAACATCAATGATGTTACATCATAAATACCATGAACCTCTGTACTTTGCAAAAAAAAACCTTCTAAATATTTATTAGTAGCATTCCGTATTCTGTCATCATTTTCATCATCTCCTTCCTCGTCAAACTCCGTGGATGGGACACTAGGAATTTCTGATGGAAATTTGAGGGGTAGCAATTCTTGAATGCTAGACTCCTTCATACCCGACTCGGACATGACACTATGTAAATCCGTCGAATTAATCACCATTGCTGATGACATGTCTTCTCCGTCACCTTTCTCCATCGTCAAACGGGTATTATAAGTTATAATTTATAACTATATCTTTACCAATTCAAGTAACAAAAACCGAAATGAAAAAAAAATTTTAAGGGAAACCGTCTCTTCTGTAGAACGACAGACTCGCCAAAAAAAACATGTTCAACATTCGCGGTCAAGTTGAAACTCGCGCTCTGCTGCAAAAAAAAATTTTGTCGAAAAAGAACACAAAAAATCAAAGTGTGACCCGCAATAAAAGGTCAGAATGAATATTGTCAAAGCATTGGGTTCCAGGCAATTGCGGCTAGCAGCCCGAAGTGTCGTATCGTCACCTCGTACATGGGGTAAGTCTATGAATTTGTGCTTAATTAAATCAGAAGAAAAGTGTGAAGTAAGGCGATTATTTAGAAATTAAGAAACAAATAAATTGAGTCATTTGGTTGACCTCTGCACGAAATGAACTTTGTTTTTAGTGAGACCGATGTCTGGTAGCCACTACCACGATCCACTTTATAAACCTTTTCATTTTGATGATATGCCTGTACCTCAAGGATCATGGCAAGAGGATTATGATAAAAGGAATCGAAAATACAACTTAGTTCTCGTCGTCGGAGTTGCGGTCTTAACTTTTACGGTGACCTTTGTAAGTACTATATTTGTATTTTTGGTTACATAAAAATCATTACGGCCATTCATGTACATTACATATAGGGATTAATATAATAGCTAAAATATTACTTTTGTTTTTAAACTCAAGCTCACACAATCAGGAGTCGTCTTCTTTAATGCAGTTTACCCAGATTTGCCAGAATTGGAAGAACAAAACGAAAAAAAGTAAATTATCATAATAAGATGATATGATACAATATTTGTGTTAGATTCGGATAACAGTTATTCGTAACTGTGTAGTGATGTACAGTAAGCTGCAACTTTTAATTAATATATATATTATTCCTTCAAATGTTCAATGAACTGTCTATCTAGTGAAAAAGTTGTTCAATAAATCTATTACAACACTCGTAATGTCGTAATATCAGTTAAATATACCAGTATTATTTATTGAGTCCATAGGTATGTATGGTTGATATTTGTATCTGTAGTAGCATCAAAGTTCAGTCTAATGTTTTTTGATTATTTACTCATGAGGCAGTCACTCGAGAGCCAACCTACATAAGTATTTATAGTAACTTTTCTTTTGTTTTATATTTGAATGAAATGAAATTTATGCTGAATACCAAAGTTACAACACCAGGATAAATTTTTATTGAAAATTTTATAAATTATATTCAAAATTCAAATGCATTAAATTTAATAAAATGATCACTTAAATTTTAAAGATAGTTTCTGCCAATTTAAGAGACAGATTTGTGCTGTACCGTACCTTTGTGTCAATTTGAAGCTAGAAGACCTTCGCTACAAATTGTCTACGCGGTTGTTTACTTGACGTGACGATTCCGAACCTCAGCACTTATCTGTTGGAGTGTACATATAGAAATTGAGTAGGTATGATATTTAAAATAAATTACATTTATAATGTATAACGACATTTGTTTAACTTGTTAATATAAACATGGACTGTACATCAATAAATAGATTTACATATATATATACGTATTTTACAAAAAAGTTGTACATAGGTATAGTAGGGCCGGCCCGTTGAATGAACTAATATGACTATTTGTAAATATATAAGAATTGGAATCTCTTTTGGACTAGTATTATAGTTGATTTGGAAAATAGTTGTGACGGTTCTTGAGATATGGTGTAAGTAGATCATAAGGACTTTCACACGAGGAGAGTGGGTAAAATTATAATCAACATCAACGAATTGAATGAACAACACCACATCATAGCTACATCAATGGGGTGGAAACTGGGACATTTAACAACATTTGTAAGAGTACTTACATTTGACATTATAACATCCTGTGTCAAGGACCAACCCCAACAACGATATTAAGGAGGACGAAACTGGTCAAAAGTACATAAAAGTACAGTATGAATGATAACGAACATACTAGGGACATATTTTTTAAATGTTACAATTTTAAACAAGTTTCATATAATCTGTTAAAAGTTCTACATAAATGCACCCATGTTTCATACACCAATATTATGAGTAAAGTTACAGTTTTACATAAATAAATACACGTTTATATTATTATACTTACAAGTTGCCTCGTGGCAGCGAGTTAGCTGCCACGGTCAACGTCGGGTCAACCAACTTGGAACTAAAGTTTAGGTAAAGTTTAAATTGACACCAAGGAATTAAAATACGACATTAACTGTACTTTGACGTCCCTTAAACTCGCTCACCTCCTCATCACAGCTTCAACTTTCTTGACCTGCGGTGGATTTGTTTGCCAAGGCCAACCTCCGTCACAACAAAACACGTACTTTTCTAACATTTAAATCAACAGTAATTCAACACTAAAGAACCATTAAATTGTAATTTTATGTCCCTTCCTGGCACCCTTCCGATGTACTTCTGACCCACGTGAGCATACCGTAGTAGCTTTCCCTTTCTTGACTAATTAAACCAAGGGTTTTTTAGTCAACCATCAACAACTCCAACAATAACATGGAACAATACATTAACATTTAGGAATTCACACATAACATTAATTTTACATTTCCATTCATTTACATTGATATCATGAAATGTACATATACAACATTAATTGTAAGTTCCAATACTTCAAACTCGTATCTTTCCTGTCCAGACCCGGCGACTCCAACTTTCACTTACAACTTTCACTTCCAAACCTAACGTGACTTTTTCCTCCAAAGATTGGAAACAATGACATGAGTACTTGATTAACGTTTACAATGACTCCATCAAACGAGAATACGACATTATTAATGATTTTACATCCCATATTGATCCTACCTACCTACTGCTCCACAGATTCCATGTTTACAGATTAACCTACCGGAGGCCTTACAGCCTCAGGTCAACCTCAGTAATCAGTGAAATTCATTTTAAGGTCGTAATTGACAGCAGGGAGTGAGAATATGACATTAGTTGCAGTTCATTTCAGGTCACGTGTGCATTTTTAAAGCCCACAATAGGTAAAGTGTCTTTAAAAGTCGCCCTTTCAGTGATACTCCTCCAGTAGGAGTCCTCCTTCAAAATGTAAACTTTTCAGTGTCAATTCGCTCTCAAAGATCATTATAATACATAGCAAAAATAGTATCTTTGGCTCATTCCAAAAGAATTGGGTGAGCTCAAGACATTTCATCTTCCTAAATCTCTTCTTCTTACTCAATTGAGTCCCAACATTTTCTGCTCCTGGATCAACCTCAACGTTTACATTTTATGGTAGTCAACTCTCTATAAATCATCTAAAAGTTTCATAGAAAAGACTCATCTTGTTTCCGAAATTTTAAAAAAATATTTCTTCCTTTTGTTCAATCTTTAATTGCTACCCTAAAAATGGACGCATAAATTTCTGTTTTCCTCTTCATCCTTCTATTCATCCCTTCAATTTCCTCCTCTGATCACAAAAGTGACACTGTAATAATGAATGGTAAGCATTTTACAGTTTACTGTGACTTGAGGAAACTTGTAGATAGATTAGTTGGTGACCTCGTGAGAGAACAATGTTAATGAAACCCGTCATTTTGAAAGCTCCCAACGAGTGGACTCAGTCCAGCTGAGCTCAAATCTACATGCCATACAACAACAAGATAATGTAGGCTCTTGATGTAAAAAATAGACCATCTGTCCATAAATTTTCTCAAGGCATTTTTGACAAAATCAAAATGCATGACGTTTGTATCTTGTAAATAGAGACTCTATTATAGAGTCAATGCCATTGATGCTGCTTCTTTCTTGCAAATTACTATATAAAATAAATATGAAATATTTCTAGTGAAAAATAATAGCTTACAAGTACGAGTTGAGGACACTGGTCTCATCGAACTTGTCACACTGGCCGATTGTAGTGACGGAACTAATATTAGAGTGGTGTAAAAATAGTTTATAAAAAAAGGTTGTGCGTGTTTGAGACGTTTCTCGATACTTTTGTCTTTGTCGAGAGTCGTAGATTAATTATTCTAATTACCAACATTACATTAATATTACTAATTGTAATTTACAATAAATAGTTTTCCATTATTCTCAATCAAGAAATTGAGGACAAGATGTGTTCGCAAGGGGAACGAGAAATTTCAAAAAAGACATAACAAAATACTTCTTGCAACCCAAGTCAGACCAGAAACCTAAAATTAATTGATAGTTGACTAGTTAACCTACTACTAATGAGAATCAACATATTTATTTTTATCAGCAGTTTACAATTTCTATTTTTTAGTCCAATTGGAAAGGGACAGAAATCTATGACCAACATGTCAATTAGTTTTAATTATTTGGATCTGACTTGGACTCCAAAATTTATTTCAAGTGTTCTATTTCTAGATAAGTAATTTATGTATGTACAATGACCCATTGATGTACAATGACAATTTGGGTGCTGGCATTTTTTTATATGAACTATGCACACCACTACAATTTCTAAGCTACCGCAGCGTACGAACATCAGTCATTTTGACTAGTTCGATGAGGCCAATTTCATCAACTCTTTTACTCATCTGTTGTGATTACAAGGACAACAATATAAGATAAAACTAATAGAGATGGCCATGAAAACTAACCAGTATCACTTCTTAGCATGGTAATGGCTGACCCATCCTATGTAGAAAATATTAAGGTACCCATTTTTATGATCTTTGCATCCCTTTTGCATCCTTGAATAAAACTAATGGCATATTCCTTGTCCCTGCTATTCCTTCCATGTGTTCCATGCGACCTTAATTCAACCAAACCAAAAAAATGAAATAATTTCGGTTAAACCCGGGTCTTAGCAAACTTTTAACCCGTGCACCGTCATTCTTATACAAGTAATGTATATGAGGATATATATATATATAGATATAGTTTGATATTTTATGATACAACAGATATGGACAAGAATTCACAATGACGTTTTTTTGATATTTTTTTGTTTTTGAACAAGTAACATCAATACACCCAACGAATAGTTGTTTCTTCATCTCAATCTGCATCTTGTTGCTCAATCTCTCTCTCCTCCTCCTCCTTAATCCTCTTCCTCTTCCTCTGGCTCAGCACTCTCTTGGCCAGCGCTGACAATACGGAATGTCTCCAGAAATTCATTCAGATCAATTCTGTTCTCGTTTAAAAAATAGAAAATATTTCAGAGTCAACATTTAGAATTTAAAAAACTTGTTGATGAAGGACAAAGAAATATTGGACTCACTTTCCATCTTTATTCATGTCCATGCTCCGTGCCATCTCCACCATTTGAATTTGCTCCTGAATTTACATGTACAGGGGAATCAAATTTCATGACTACAGTCATTGTGAATTATTTCATTGAAAACTTACAATGGGAGATGATAAATATGTCCCAAGAAGTTCACAAGCTTCTGAAAACTCTTCCATTGAAATGTACCCTTTAATTTGAAAAACGACATTATCGCATCTCTTTTTTGGAATTTATTTTAAAATGTCACTTCATCATTAATTGACGTGACTTTGACTGTAAAAAGTACCTGAATTGTCCTTGTCAATAATACGGAAAATGGCCTAGTTAAAAAATAAAAATGAGATTATATGATTTTTATAACTTTTTTTAAATAATTCATAGCATGTATTTTTTAAGTCATAAATAAACGACTATTCTTACTTCCAGACTAGACTTGTTTCGGTACAGAACATCAGCCACGGTCACATCCTCCTACAAAGTTTGTGACCGATTAGTATTTCATTGACAAAGAGCAAAGACGTTAAATTTATTGATAAAAATATTGTTCAAATAAAAGTCAACCTTTTGAGTGGCTGAGCCCTCTTGGAATGTGCTTTGATATTTAACCATCCCGGAATCGTCAATCTCGGCCAATCGGCATCTGCATAATTTAGTTGTTGTTAAAAGTCTTTGTCTCATGAAATTGTGAACTGTAGTAAGTACTGTTGTCTTCAGTGGTATCACTGAAAAATAATGGTTACCTCAAAAGTCGCCACGGTAATTTCAAGTCAGTGCCAATCTCCATGGACATGCACCAGTCACTCAAACTGATCAATCCTATTGAGAGAACATTATTTCATGTGTGAACTCAATTCATAAAGCAAATCATTTATACTTGTGCTTGACTGTTAAGAATATTATTTTGTGTGCTGTTGACATTTTTCATGTCATAAAGATAAATGTTCCATTCTATTGGACTCTAAGTTTGTTATATTATGAGTAACTGATTAAATTGTTGCTCCAAATGGACACATCAACAAAAGTACAGACAATATAATCAATCTTCTTTCATCTTTAAATTTGTCGGATAATGCTCAGTTGACGGATCAGCTGTAACTGATGATCGATTCATTCAATTAAATTTAAGTTGATATCAACTTGGGCTATGCAACCAAACTTGTATATTATTATACTCATGAGACTGTCTTCCAATTCTATACAGTTAACTCTCCAATCCTCTCAAAGTAAAAAGTTCATGTCGTCTGAATGGTGTACAATATGGGCATTGTGAAACTTTTAAAAGAATCGTGTTCAATCCATATAGGTAATTATGGTGTGCATCATATTTACTAAATAAGTACATCTTTTTAAAATACCTGTAGAATCCTTGTCTTGGAGAAGAAAGGACTGCATAAGTTGTTCTTGACGGTCCCTAATTCTGGATTGCAACTCTCGAAGAGCGGAAGCTAGAGTTTAAAATTATTGTAATTAGTTAACGTAAGTTATTCTGATGCACTTGAAAATGCAATGAATTTTTCATCACTACCTTCAACAAGTCCCACCCGCTGTCGCATGGTCATATTTTTCAATTTTGGTGTGGCCGCATTGAACTGAACAAAATAGGGCTCCAGTTTGGCTGTGGGGCCTCCAATTAATCTCACGTATGCTCCCTTGTTGGACCCTTCCTCATAATAGTTGGAGGCCGAAAACACCGTCAAACACTAATTATTTTTCATATTCAAAACATTGAGTCAATTTGAAAACTTGTTTTCAATGGGAAAATTATGAAGAAATATCTAAGTATCTTGCCTTGTTGTTGTGCATAAATTCGTAACCATCTGGTTTACATTCATGGGATCTGGTCATATTCATTAACAGGAAAATATGTAGTGAAATGAGTCAAAAGAAACAAAAAATCAAGTGAGATGATGATTACCTGATGAGAAGTTCAAGCCCATGTTTTTTCAAAACTTTCTCTGTCACATCAGGGCCAAAATAAGTGCCACCTCCCCTAAACGACAAATAAAAAGCTCAAAGTATTGTTACTGGAATTTATTTGAAGGCATTTCGATATGTGGGTGCGTGTACAATTGACAAAATGGTTCACGGAAAATGATTTTTTGGTTCTCCAAGTTATTTCATAGGGTCAGAGTATAAATCCGTTGGTAGATTTTGGAAACTCATATTGTGCTCACTGGCTCTTTTGTAGGTGAAATATAAACGTACCTGAATGTATTGGGGGAGCATCCTATGATTTAAAAATAGTCACGTTAGTTTAAATAACTATTTTTTTGAATCAACGACAGAGATTAATGAACTATTATTTACCGTTGGAAGATGTGGGGTCACTCCACATCAAATCTAAAATCTGTAAACAAAGAAAGTGTTTTTTATTATATCACCTACAAAAGACTAAAAGAGAATTTAAATTCTCTAATTAAGTAAGACTTGACATTAAGTTCATTAACTATTGTGGACAATAAGTAACACGGCAAAAGATTATGACTATCCCCGTTGATGAATTGATTACTGAAAATAAAGCAACTAGTCCCGTGGCATAACAGAACTGTACAAGAAAAGAGAGAAACAGTCAACTTTTTTTATCTAATTGGTTGTTGGAGTGGAATAAGCCGAGTCTATGGATGAGAGCAAGTGCTTATTTTACTAAGCGTCTCACTAATGGCCATAGTTAAATGTTGAAATTCAAATGGTTAAAAATGAAGACCTTGTAACGAAGTCTTTCAGTTGTAATCTACAATGACGAAACAATGGAGTCCAAACTTGAAATCCCCGTCTCTAAGCTTCTACCATTCCATTGTTTCAAAATATCAAGAATTCTTTTTGTTGGAGTTGTAGGTGTGAGGAAGTCGGTAAGTTGTAATTATCCAGGGAATGAAGAACAAAAGATTTTGTAGCGCACAGAAAATAAACAAAAGAAAAAATTGTTTAAAGAAATTAACAGAATAGAAAATCAAGATGGAGGTTCGACAAGTATTCTGTGAAGGAAAGTGAGCACATTAAAAATATTTCATAGTCCCATGAAATCTTGTGTTGTTCTAAGGATGAACAAACTTGTTTCGAGACTTAATAAGAGCAAGTCTGAATGTGGACAAGTAAATCCTTGGGAATGATGAAGGTTCCTATCATTATGGAGATATACAGTGAGAATATTTTACTGGTATATTGCAATGAACGGGGACAACAATTTCCCCAACTTTGTCATGTTAAAAAA
>JAQIVZ010003358.1:0-14470 GCA_034700945.1 Arrhopalites spinosus
ACATATGGAATCCTTCTGTGACCTGTGGAGGTCAAAGGAGGCAATCACTTTTTAGGTGTAATGACAACTATTGATCCAAATTTCAGCCAATTCTGACCGAAAGTAAAAT
Source organism: Arrhopalites spinosus (assembly GCA_034700945.1). Classification (NCBI taxonomy): domain Eukaryota; kingdom Metazoa; phylum Arthropoda; class Collembola; order Symphypleona; family Arrhopalitidae; genus Arrhopalites; species Arrhopalites spinosus. Next base: position 110 of record JAQIVZ010003358.1, read on the forward strand.
TGCTCTAAAAGCTAGCGATCTCCTTTACAAGCAAATTATTTAAACGTCAATTATTTAACTTTCCAATTTCCATAAACTTTAACTGGACAAAATAAATTCTAAGCTATTTGTAACCAGGTAATCACAATCATGGCCTCTCCATAAGTGACTTCAAACGATATACCGTGCGTTTCTTTATTCAAGTCTGACGGTCAGACTTCAGACGGTCTTGCCAATCTGAAACGCACGGATACGTATGCCGTTTGAGGTCTTGGTATGCATAACAAGCTTGACCGCCATCTAGCGGAACGTGAGCAGAAGTCCCACAACTTGATTGACTATAAAATTGATGAAAGTTGGTGTGGAGGTCCGTTCAAGTGTCATGAAGCCCCCGACCTTTATCCCAACATTTGCAACTGATTGAATATTCCTCTTCGTCCACTCCCGATCTTCCTTCCGGCTTCTGCGCTGACTGGCCACCAACACAGCCATCTTGAACTCGGCCATTTTGTTCGGCAGTGAAAACGCCTTGTCGTAGAGGACGACAAAGAGGAGAATGTTGTACAGTCCCACGAACATTAAACTGAACGACACCACCGGGTGAGTTTCGGACAACCGAATCGCAAAAAATATGCCCACGGTGGACGCCACTATTTGGAAAAATTTGTAGACGAAAATAGGTACAGGGTAGAGGAGGTTAAAGTACTTCAACAGCAACTCCATCCTTCGCGCCTCCTCACACTGACTTCTTATCCCGTCTTTCCCAAGATGACCTGACCTGTACCCATACAACTAAATGAGATTTTTTGAAAGGAATCTATTGGTGGGTTTCCTGCCTCACTAATTGTGTCCGAGCCTCAAGATCGCGGATGCATAGCTCAATCAAAGAAAGAATGACAAAAAGTCCATAATGGCACATGGTTAGGGCATACAACATTTGTGACGCCTCGTAAAAAATTAGGGGGCCCAAAATAAATACGCCGCCATTTTGGTACGAGGCGGGAAGTACAGAGTAAATGTACTGAAGAGAAGTCGGGTTAAGGCCATAAATGAAACTGAAGGAAGCTGTACAACCAGCCAAGAGTGAACCCGGGAGGTTAATGAGGAGCCATTGTTGGGCCGAATAGGATGACATTTTGACCTTATTTTCTGATAAATTAGAGAATTGCACAAGTCAAAAATTTGATACAAAATGGAGATATTTTTTGTTACCTTCATCACAGATTTCAAGTTGATTGAAAATGACCTCGTTGACATGCGGATTCAGAATGAAGAGACCGACAACCCAGAAGAGCATAGCCATGTAAAAGACAGCACAAATGATGTGGGCAGACAAATGATGAAATTGGATGTACTGACCCAGCACAAGGGCCTGCAGGAGTCGGCATTGAGTCCACGTGGTGTATAAAATAAAGTTGGTCAACCACCCATAAAAAATCCAGGGACGCAACCCTTGGCGGACATTTTGAATTGCACCCGTGGACACTTTTAACAGGACTGGGTAGATGCAGAGAATGGAGTAGATTCGGAATGCCAAGTAGTTTAACAGTAAATCATTTTTTCGGATCATTCTGACAAAAAATGTATAAATATTTTATTGAAATCTCACAACTGATTCAATTTAAGAAAACGAAAAACCGTCAAAAAATCAATTCGGAACTTGTCAGTTCTAAAATATTGTAAAGAAAAGTGGAAGAAAAAATGGACATTTTTCAATTAAATCTAAAAATAAATGTGAAGACAAAATTAATTTTTTGTCTGCACAATTATTGCAATTATTTTTCTTATCTTTTTTATTGTCTCAATTATTCTTCACTTTGCAATAACTGAAATGTTTGTGAGCATTTAGAACAAATTAACCACCGGCCGAAATTGGAAATTTCAACAAGAGAATTTAAGATGGCAACAAAGATTTTTTGACCCCAAAAAATTTGAGCATATGACCCCCATTTTGTTCTTTCTATCAGCCAATAAATTTTTGTGCCAAGACTAACCTGGTTAAATTGGTTCATTGGAGTTGGACACAAGAAAAACTGTCACCATTTTATTTAGAATTCCTACAAACTTCAGATTATTTGACTCACCCAGAGGAAAAACAAGACGGGGAAGTTGATGAAAACTTGTACTCTTGACAAATACATGTCTCATAAGATTTAATTGTCTAATAATTGGGAAATTAAATGTCTGTATTTATCACAGATATTCTCATGCTGATAATGAGCCATTAATGGCATGGGCCAAATACAAGACACGTGCGGACAATTATTAAAGGATAAATTATCCTGGATAATGATCCAAATTGTACGGGATGGAATTCAGCTTGTCCCAAGTCCTCTGGAACGTCCCAAATTTTTTTGAACAAAATTTCACCTTTTTTAAAAAAAACGGTTGTTTTTTATGATAATTTAATGAATTTTTGACAATTATTTTGCATTTCGATTCGAGATTCTCAATAGGATGTCAATTTTTTTTGTTTTAAAATTAGGATAGGATTCATTTAAATTATTACGAAAAAGACAAAAAAATTAAAATTTATGGTAGACTTCAGCGCCGTTTAGTTATTTATTATGCCTGTTGTCTCCAAATGTCTCGTAGGATTTATACTCGGTGGGGACTTTAAAAAAAGTACTAAATCAACTCGTGAAATATATTACTTAAATAGCCTTTTTTTCGCATGTCATGTAAAATTAATTGAGGGCAAAATTAAATAATCAAGTAAATAAATAGTATTTGACTCCATGAATTTTATGAATTTTACCAATATTATTTTTATTTCTACCAAAAACATGATTTTTTAAAGATATTTAAATACCATTAATTTTATCTCAATTAATTAGAGAAAATTGTAAACAAGGAAATGATGAATGAGCTTTAAATGGAATAAATTGTTCATGCACTGCCTTCAAAAAAAGTTTAGCTAAAGGACAAATTAATCTCGTATATATTTTGACGGAGGTTGTGTTTATCTCATGGGTTGAACATTCAAGGCCATTTAAATTTAAATTGACTTGTCTAATTTATTTTACTCTGTATCTCTTATTATTTTCAATGCTCCATTTAAATTAAAACTGGACAGTAGTCAAGTTAAAATTTTGAATTAAGTGAAGTGAGTTTTTAAAATTACTTTTCAAAATGGAGGACAAAATCCCCGTCATTGACATGGAAAATTTGTACAAAATTCCTTTTGATAAAGACGATCCCAAAATACAAAAAATTGCACAACTTTTGGGGGATGCATTACGCGAATATGGATTTGCTTATTTGTCCAATCATGGAATTCCGCAAGAAATGGTGAGTATTTTATACATTTTATTAATTTAATTAATTAACTTTACGTTTGAAATTCATTTGCAAAAGAACCGATTTTTGGGAAAATTGTTTTGATTAATTAATTAAATTATTAATTTCAAAGCCGCTTGGACGTTTTCTTCATATTGACGTCCACGTCGGAACTTAGTTTTATTGGTGGTGATCGATTTTGTGATTAAAAATAATAATTAAAAATTTCAGGTGGACAATGCTTTTCACGAAAGCAAAACTTTTTTTGAACTCCCCGCCAACACAAAAATGAAATACGCCAAGAATTTGGAAGGTCAAGTTAAAAATTATCATGGCTACGCCAAACTTGGACAAGAACTGTAAGTCAAATTATTTAAATTGATAATTAAATTCTAAAATAAATTAAAAATTCAGATTAAATGAAACATCCATGAGTGAAATACGGGAAGGTTTTGACGTCATGCAACGATCTCGATTTTATCCCACACAAGAAGCACCTGGATTCCAATCAGCTGTCGAATCCCTGGAGAATTCTTGTCGGGAATTTAACTTGAAATTACTCAAAATATTGGCCATGTCCCTCCATTTAAGTGACCTTGACTTTTTTTGCAAGGCTGCGAGCAATTTGACCGATCAAAATGCTGTGAGTGTCAGTGCCCTCCGGAGTAATTATTATCCCTCCATTGGAAATGACCAAATTGTGGGGGCCACGCGTTGTGCTGCTCACACGGATTGGGATATTGTGACCCTTCTTTTCCAAGACGACCTCGGTGGTTTGGAGGTTTTAATTTTAATTAATTTTCAATTAATTTTTTGTAATCAAAAATTCCCTTATTTCTGTAGATACAAAGATCGGACAATAAATGGCTTCAAGCTCCGCCCATTCCGAATACGATTGTGATGAATGTTGGAGATTTACTTGAAATTTGGACTGGCGGTTATTTTCCCGGGATTGTTCACCGTGTCTTGGTACCCGAGGCGGAGGTCAAGAGAAAGATGGCGAGGCAATCCATTGGCTATTTTTTATTCACAGACGACCACGTGATTATTGAACCCTTGACCAAAGAAATTCCCTTGACCCTCCCCCATCCTGAAAAATACACGCCCACAACGTCACCCGCCTACTTTTTAAAAAAAGCGAGCCAGGCTTATGGACTCTAATTATTTTGTTGGCATGGTATTAATGTTCAAGGCAAATTTGAATAAATAAATTTAGATTGGTTTTTCTGTAAATAAAATAAAATTGAGCGGGGACTAATATGCAGAGAATTTAATTGTCATTTTAATTGGGATTTAATTGTAATTAAAATTAAATATTAATGTATTCACAAACTCCATACCCAACTCAAGAGCCTTATAATCAGGCAAATGTTTCTTACGGTCCAGCACCAGGGCCTTCAGCGCCACCTGCAGGAAGTCCTTCCAGACAATTTCAGGGTCAAGGTTATCAACAGCAAGGTCAAGGTTATCAGCAACAAGGATATCAACCACAGTATGGTCAACAAAATCAGGGAGGTCAACAACAAGGATATCAACCACAGTATGGTTTTCAAGCACCATCAGCAGGTCAACCTGGAGGTCAAGATCAAAGTCAAATACAGGATGGGGAATATTATGAATATGAATGGGTACCAAGGAGTAGTTTCAATCCGTGTAAATGTTGTTGTAAATCCATGAGCTTGAGGGTGTGGTGTAATATTATTGGGGTCATTGAAATAGTAAGTCAAAAAAGTAATTTGCGGGAAAAATTAATTTCAAATTTTAACCACGTGATATTATTTAGTTTTTTGGATTTTATTTAATTTATCGTGTAATTTCATCCATGGAATTCTACGAAAACAGAACAGAGACAAAAGAAATGAATTTCAACAATTCAGAAGAAATTTCGTGGGGGGATTGGATGGAGAATCCATGTAAAATTTAAAATTTAAATTTGGCGCCATTATTTATTTAGAAATCATTTTCAGACATGTTTCCCATTCAGACGGCCATGCTGGTGGTTGACATGCTTGGCGGTATTTGTCTCATTGGAGCTGCTGCCTCTGTTTCGCAAGTAAAATAATAAGAATTTAAACTTGACCTTTGACCTTTTTTATTTAGAATGTGGCTCTTTACAGAAAATCAAGATCCTTGCTTTGGTACATACAGCCTTTGCCATAATAGTAATTTGTTTATTCCTCACGGCGGCCAGTATGAATACTTATTGGTTGGACAAACTGAAAAAGAAGGGGAAGGTCTCGAACACGTGGGTCTTGCTTTTTGTGTGGATCCTCCCATTCATTTTTGGCCCTTTTTTTGCTTACTTTGCTGTCTGCTCCGCGGGGTTGTTTACTCAAATTCGAGCAGGTGTTTATGATGGACCTCCTCCGGATGAAAAGACAGGGAAGATGGGGGAGAATCAAGAATATCATTTGACCCCATATGTCAATCCCTATGCCCAGGATGGGGCTGGGCCCATGACGAGGCCCAAGGGGATCGAATTGCCGGGTCAATCTGATAAAGATAGGAAAGGATCGATGGATGACATGATGCTCAATTTTATGGTATATGATAAATTGGATCCGTATGGTTATCACAGTTACAGGGGCTACGGCTATGGTGGGTATCATAGACCTTATTATGGGGGCTATGGGGGTGGGGGCTATGGGGGGTATCGAAATCATGGCTTGTTTTTTTAATTTTGTTTTGGAAATGAAGGATCATTTTTTAATGTGAATAAAATGATTTCAATTATTTAATTACCTGTGAACTCCTCATTTTATTTTATTTTTATATATTTTTATTTTATTATATTTTATTTTTGTTTGTCAAGTTGAAAAAGTCAATAGGAAAGAGTTTCTTGCATGAAGTAATTGAGCAATTAAAATGCAAATTGTTGCAAAAATTATTCAAGCGGCTGTCGTTGCTCTATCCTTGCTCTCTGTCGTGGGAATTGGGAAGCGTTCGAAAAAGAATTTGGATTTTTTTCTTTAATTTTGGAAAATTAGTTTTCGGAGGATTTTAACGTGGAAAGGTATGTTTATTACTTTTATTACATCATTAAATATTGATACTTTATATTTAATCTTGGTTCGATCAGTTTTGACCACAATTAAATGTGTAAAAAGTTGGTTTTCTCTCGTGCCTCGTGCTCCCTTCAAGAAAGCATGGAGGATTTTTAGAGGATTTTCTATTCAATTCATTTACTCTCATTATGAGTTTCAGACTTTAGTTGTCATTTGTTTATTTTAATTTTAATTAAATTGTTCTCTTCGTAAAAGTATTTGTGTAAAGTCCATGCCGTTTGTTTTTGTTGGTTGAGAGTTGAGGTAGTACAAAGAGTAGTTTAATTTTGTTTAAAATTTTGTAAAATATAAAAGTATTTTATTCCTTTACCTTTCAGGTACTTAAAAAGTAGAAAGAGGATACCGTCACAATGTCAGTCTACAAGTTGACCTACTTTGATATGAGAGGTCGAGCAGAAGCCATTCGCCTGCTCTTTGCTTTGGCTGATGTGCCATATGAAGACATTCGGGTTGACTTTGGAACTTTTCCTTCTATCAAGCCAAGTAAGTACAATCTCAATTAACTGTTAATTAAATTAATGGGTACCAAGTACCAATTAATTAATTAATAACTTTAGATATTATACTCTGATTTTTTTCATTGAGAATTTCGTAATTAATTTCTATTTAATTATTGTAGAGTTGCCTTACGGAGCACTTCCAGTATTGGAATTTGATGGGATGATGTTGAGTCAATCGGCCTCCATCGGGAGATTCCTCAGTCAAAAATTCGGGTTTTACGGATCCAATGAGATTGAAGGAGCCAAAATTGATGAGATTACGGAAGCTCTTCATGATTACGCTCTTTGTGAGTTTAAATTATATTTCAATTATGATGTAAATTATATTTAAATTACAGTAGTTCATTGATTTAAGCCCCCCGTTCAAAGGGAGAATTTCCATAGAAATCGGTATGTACGCCGCATGTGTTGCAATTGAAACACATGTAAGTGAGTGCAACACATGCGCGCAAGGCCATGTACTCTCTGTTCAAACTAAGTAGTCCAGATTTTGGAATTGAGGGGACTCCCCCAAAATGTCGGAGGGGATGAGACTTCATGCCTTTGAAGTCTTCCCCCTCTTCCCATTGGCTCGTGCCCTTACAATGTTGAAGGAAGCAGGCACTTGAGCAAACGTTAGGTACTTGAAGCATCTCCCGTCAAGAAACCTATACACATTTTTTATGTTCAGGATGGGCCCCTGAAAATGGATGGGGAACTAGGGCATAGAGTGTATAAGCGGCCCTAGATTCCTCATCCGAATATCCTCTGCAATTTTGGCAGAAATTTTACAATCAAAGCGAGCTCATGTCCCAACCTGATTTAGGGAGGGGGGCCGCATAGAGTGTACATGGCCTTGCATGCGCGTACATACGGATTTCATAGATTTGTCTCACTTTGAACGGGGGGCTTAAATCAATGAACTACTGTATGATGTAAATTATATTTTTAAATACGTATTGATGGTAAAGTTAGTAAAGTATTTTAAATATCTTTGTTTTTATATACTTCAGGTTATTGGAAAGATTATTTGACGGAGGGGACGAATGAGCCAAAAGAGGCCACAATCAAAGAATTTGTGGAGGTAGCCACTCCAAAATTTGTGGGCAAATTCAGTCAAATATTGGAGGAAAATGGTGGCAAGTTTCTCGTTGGAAAGTCCGTGACCTGGGCTGACCTCATCATCTTCAATGCCATTGATTTTTACGGGGGACTCATCAAAAAGGATTTGATTAAGGACTACCCAGCCCTCCAGGCTTTTGTCAAGGAGATTGGAGCCATTCCAAAGATCAAAGAGTGGATCGACAAGCGACCCGTCACCAACATGTAAATTTAATTATGTGTCTACTTTTTTCATTAATTTTGTAATGTAATTAAAGTTTATGCAGAATTGAATAAAAGTCTTGATATATCAAGACTGAAGGACATCAGGAAAATATGCTTAAATTTATTTCAATTTCATAATCTTCATCGACTAATAATTACAATATAACCATTTTTTTATTTATCATGCTCATTTAATTAATTATGGAATAACAATATTGATAACAGTTATACATTTGTATTTTCAAGTGTCATAATTAAAAATTATGTTGCTTTAAGTAACTTAATTAATAACATTATCATAGCATAATAATTTTTAGTGCTCCACTTTTTAAAAATTAGAACACCATTATTGTCCCTCTCAAAATTGATCAAACTGTTTCTACCCATCCAAAAGCTGACCTTGAATTCTCAAGTGTTTTCTTGTCCCATTTTGTAAGGACAAACTAGACAAATAATTATTTTTAATGTCCCTCTCAAATAGCTGGACAAATTTGTACCATTTTCTTAAAAATCCCAGTTCAAAAAAAGGGCAGGGGAGGAGGTAAGAGTTTTAAACCAATAAGAAAGTCGGTTTGGGCACTTGAGGTGTCCCCGATAATTTTTGTAGTTCATATCAATAAAATGTTGGGGCTCCGCTAGTCAATATTTTACAAAAGAAAATGTCTTCAACGTGACTCAAGTATTCACTTAAGAGTCACTCCAATATTTTATAAAATGTTTTCTCAAACACTTGAAAATTTTACACGAAGGGGGAGGAGGGAGGATAAAAAAGCTTTGTAAGAAAATATAAAGAAATTAATCTAGTGGCGGCATGACCCATGCTAAAAAAGGGTCAAAATTCAAGCCAGAAATTATGACCCATATTTTATGAATTAAACATTTTTAATTTTACAGGATTAAATATTTTAAAAGCAAAAAATATTCCATTTGTGCCATTTCGACGACGCTCTCCAGATTTTTCAAAGTATGGCGTGCTTAGTGTAAAAAGTTTTTCATGAAATGGTGAGTTTTTAAGGCAATTAAATTAATTTTAACCTTGCCCTTTTAAAAGTTACCCGGGACGCCCCTGCTTTAGTACTATCAATTTTGCTTGATGTATTCCTTCTCTCTTTGACTTTAATAAAAATCGCACGCAATCGATAGTCAACGTGGCACACACACGTCCCACAGACTTTCATCCACAATTTTTATAGTGCGAAAAATACTGTACAAAAATAAATTCACTCTTTTTGCAAACTTCAACTCAATAAAAATAATTCTAAAAAATTAACTTGAAAATGACGACCAAAATTCTGAAACCCAATCGAGGATTGAATCTCATCTTCATCTGTGTCGTAGGACTCATTGGGCGAAGTAGTGGTGAGTAAATAGTAATTAAAATGCATAATTAAAAAATTAATTAATATTTAAATATTATTTGGAACAGCATTCAAATGTCATACATGCACCGGAGGGGGTGTGGGTGCTGTCGGAGTGGAGGTGTGCCCTAAAGTTGATTTTGCAAAGGCCTTCGATAGTGCCCTCAGTAAGAGTCAATGTAATAATTAATTGTCTAAATTTAATTTAATTTTAATTCTTTGTCAAGTCGGTCAAGACAATTATCCGTTGGCTGTGGACCCCCCTCCGGCGGAAGATAAGGCAGAAGTTTGTCTCAAAATAATTATGGAGTCCAAAGCGGGGGGGCCATCTGTCATCATCAAAGGTGGGGCTTTGAAAACAACAAGTTTTAAGAATCTTGACGTCAAAGGGGACTACACGAAAGAGTGTGTGGTGGCAAAAGGGAATGACATTTTCTCAAAAGTCACAATCTGTGGATGTACCACTGAACTCTGTAATGGCCAAGCAGTTTTGGGGCCACAGGTGGCCAAAATTGGGTTCATTGTCTTTGGGGGTTTGTTTCTGAGATATTTTGGTTCTTTTTAATTTACAAATTAATTAGAAAGCTTCATTTATATTTCAACTGTCACAAATATTATTATAGTCATATTAGTTAACTTTAGTAGTGGTCCTTGTAATTAAGTTGAGTAATAATGACACACACATTAATTAAATTAATTTTATTGTTATGATAAATGTTTTAAAAATTAAAATAATTTTAATTTTAGGATGTTCCTCTAACTAAAAATTATTATTATTATTTTTAGTCCAGTAGCTTCAGTAGGCAGTTATGAACAAAATATTTAGTTGTAGTGCAATAATTAATTTTAAATATTGTAATTTTTAAGTTAATTTTGGGTTTGTCAAAATACAATTAAATAAATCATTTGTAATTATCTGCTCGCCATGACCCATTGGAACCGTTTTGTGACTTTATTGTAAATAATAGTCATTATTTATTTAATTGTATACAATAATAATAATTGTAAACAATAATTCGCTTGTTTCCCAAGTTGAGGATTTAACCATTTTATTTAAATAAAAAACACTGAATACAAAATAAATTATTTCACAATGTTTTAATTATAATCATCTTTAATTAAAAATAAAACTAAATTATATTTAAATAGAATTAACTTGTTCCAACAAAACTTAAATTGATTTATTTGAAAAATTAATGCTATTTTATCATTTCATTTTTGTCAACTAGACAAAATTGTAGTACATCCCACAGTTTTTAATATATTAGTTAATTAACTTGCTTTACACTTGGATATTTAATTAAATTGAATAACCAATTAAATTCACATTACACTCTACAGCCCAATATTTTTGTTTGCTGAACTTGATTTAAGGCACACGCAGTTTAATTGTGAATTAAATTCTTTTAATCATTTCCAGAAAGTCCGTAACTCATTCCGCAATCGCATCGAAACAATTTTTAAAATATTTAAGATCCCATAATTATGGCCATTAGTTTTTACATGCGATTTGACTTGAAATCCTCCATCAAAATTTTTGATTTGGGAAGTTCCCTTGACTTGTCCTGAAGGGAGGCGTTGGTGGATTGTAATCTCAATTTAGTCCTCTCCATTTCCCTTTTAGTTTCTATCCCAAAATCCACAATTAAAGTTAGTCATGTTCCATTCCTTCTCATATTGACAAAAATATTTAATTATTTTTAAATGACTTCCAAATCAAAATAGAGAGTCTCTATTTACCTTCAAGATGAACTTTAGTTTGTTTCAATTCCATTTGAAACATTTTTAATTCTTTTCTGCTCCTTTCAACATCATCCGCCATTTTCTGTACATTGAATTTAGTGTCCCTCTCACTGCCCCCAAAATTCTCTTTCGTCCCCTCTGAAAAAATTTGACCTTTCGTAATGTCCCCCCTCGTCCGGGTCAAATTCTGGACAGTCCGTTGTAATTCCAATCGCGTCTCTTGTAATTCACTTTTAGTATTGTGGAGAGTAAGTGTGGTGGTGTCCAAATGAATTTTGGTTGTTTTCAACTCTTTTCGGGTCATGTCCAGCTCTCCATTAATTTTCTTCAAGGTCAAATTTAATTCCTTTTGGGATTGGTCAAATTCTTTCTGGTCTCTCGCAATGAGAAATTCCAAATGTGTCGTCTTCTCCCGAGTGACCATGAGTTGGTCAAACAATTCTTTTAGCCGAGTGGCCTTAATGTCTGTGGTCATTTGGGTCATTTTGGATTGCATTTGAGCCAGAATAAATTCCAATTGGGTCACGTTGACATTTCCACTCAAATCCCCGCAGGTTGAAAAATCCTCCAATTTTTTCCTCGAAGATAATTTACAAATAAATACAATTAAAATTATGTACATTATGTACCCATCAAAATTATTTTTATATTTTTAAAATTAACCACAAATTAATAATTTCATAATTTTAAATTAGAATGAAAATGAAAGAAATCTTACAGAGCCTTAGAAAATTGAAGGGTCGTTTCACAAATATTTGAATTTCGCTCCACTGGAATGTACCTCCGTGGATTTGTATTAAAAGGTCCATTTTTATTGAGGTCACTCCTGCAACAAATTAATTCATTTGAACCATTTTACATGTCAAGGGGTCATTGAAATGAATTTTGAGGGGTCACATGACGGAAGAGTATTCCTCAGTGGAAACTTTCTGGGTGTTGACTTTGAACCATTTGAGCATCAGCTCCCTCTCAGGGGCCTCCAAAATATTTTCTGGCTCCACGTAGTCCCCAAATTCCTTCTCTGTCATCAACGGAAATCGCACCAGGGGAATCAAATCTTTCAGGATGCGCCGAAGATTTTGGGAATTTGGCGGAAGTTTTAAATGGGTACATTTTTGATGCCCTATCCTATAATTCCAGAAACAATTCATTTAAATTGAAAGTCAGTTTTGGTAATTATAAAGATTAATTAGATAAATGACCTGAGAATTGTTTTGAAAAGTTGGACTTCATTTTCAACGGCAAGACGCTCATCCTTCAAAATCTCAATCAAGGATTCATTCGAGAGACCCTGGAAGGATTTTGTGTTCAAAATGGCGGGTGTTTTCCTACAATTCAATTTGAATATAGAAACGCATTAAAAACTAACTGGACGTTCTAACCTTCTAAGTCATTTAACGAGCACACAAAATTAATTAAAAGGAAGAACCAGCCAGACATTAGCTGATTTCCTGTGCATGAGACCCAAGCAACAAAATGGTCTAAACGGCGTTAAAGTGACGAAAAATAAAAGAATGAAAATCTCAAGATTAATGAGGAGAAATACCTCAGAATGGAGTCAATAGTAGAAGATTTGAGGTCAGCCGGTCCAAATTTTTGAGCCTGCTCGTACATCCGGCAGGACAGGTCAAATTCCTCCAAGTCTCCATCTGAATATCCCTCCATTTCTGCCCCCAATTTTTTATTTTCCAATTTAAATCTTCAAGTTTTTGAGAATCATTAAAATGACTCTTTTTCTTAGAATTGTCTTCAAAACTTTAAATTAAATTTTAAAATTTTATTGTGGTGTGAACTCAAAAGATCTCTGGACACAATTTCATGAAATGAGCCAACAGAAATTGTATGAGAGTTGAAATCTGAAAATATTTTGGACATATTTTAGTCGGAATTAAATTTGAGTATAGCCATGGCCTTGTGTAAAAGTCCGGGTCTGCGAAATTAGGAGAGAGAGAGAAACGGTGAGAAATGGGGAGAAGATGACCTTGAGAGATTTGAGTCCAAGTTCTCGGTCACCTTTAAATTAACGATGGAATTGCAAGCCCCATAAATAAACACGTGCAAAAATTCCCTTAACGGCATTCCACCTCACCCACGTCAAAATTGTTGGTACTGATATGCAACCAATTAAATATTTGATTAAATAATTTTTAATGCCATTTTTGCAATACAACAATCGAATAAACTTCTGTCTTTTGTACCAAGCAGGGGAATGAATTTTGCGGAGCGGCGTCAAACTGAATTAAAAAATGAATTAAAGTTGTTTTAGTATTACCAGAAAGATTTTATTTATTTAAAATGAAAACCTTAAAGATTAAGTTTAATTCCCGCACATTCATCTTTTTTTATTTAATACGTATGATCACCAGAAATTAATTATGTGTCCGAATTCGTCTGACCAACCAGAGTACAGCTAGCAATTAAAACCTGAGGAGTAAACTGACGACTTGATGGACATAAAAATCGAGAAAGTTTAACGTTGACTGTCTCTCCAACAATCGAAGTTCGCCATCTTTAATCCCTAGAAGAGGAAGGGACTCAACAGTTTTCGCCAAAATTTTTTTTGCCACCTGACCACCAGGACCTCCATTCTCACTTTCCAATTCAAAATTAGTCATTTTGAATTACCTTTGAGATTCCCACCTTATCTTTCAATTTTGCTGAACGAATTTCGGACAAATTGCAAATTAATTTTACTTAAATGGTTTGAAACTACATTAGGTTGCATTGCATTGGATGGACCACAAAATAACGTTTTGAATTTTTCAAAAAAAATAAATAATAATAGTCACAAGTTTTTTTTGTAAAACTACAGAGAGGTTTTCAAATTGTGCTTCAAAGCTCTCACTCAGATGATGTGAGTCACATCTGCGCCTTTTGGCGTAGATAAACAAAATTTCGGGTGTTGGAATCTTCAACAAAAAAAACTGCCCGAGTCTAAAAAAGGAAAAAGTACCGTGCGTGTCTTTATGACGGTCTTGTCGCAAGACGGTCTTGCAAGAAAAGCATGGAAAGAGATAGGACCGGATGGGAAGCTTTTTGTGCAGTGAAGGAAACTCTGCGGTCCTGATGGAAAATGGTCTGAGTTTGGGATCAGAATCGCCAGACAACTCCCAAGCAGTCTCGCCATTCTGA
>JAQIVZ010003359.1:0-14469 GCA_034700945.1 Arrhopalites spinosus
AATTACAATTTTGGTGCTCTTAAAAAACATTCTAAGCTTTGACGAGGGGTATGAGGTTTTCGAGCAGAGAGTATATAAAAGTAATAATTTAAGTGTACAAAGACAGTCATTTTATATAGAAGACGACAAATAGCTTTACAGTCTAAAACAATTTGAGTACACCCACCTTAAATAGTACTAAGTAATATCTTTAACCCACCCTCGATTTTAAGCATATCTTGGCTTATGGAACTCTTTTAATGAACAATTTACAATATTTAAATTAAATTACAATTTGGTCATGATAACTATTGGTGTAAACTTAACAAATATAAATGAACATTCAAGTTATTCTTCATGAAGAATACTTGCAAGTATTAGAAAGAAGAAGGATTTTGTGAAAATACTGAAATTGCGAACCACAAAATACGTAAACGATTGTCAGTACATAGTTTGAAGCATTGTTTTAAAGTGTAAAATGGATTACAATTTTTCAGCACATTACAATTTGAATCAATTGGATTGATAAAATTATTTAGGTACTTTATGCATAACTTGCAATGACAGAGTTGCAATCGAGAAGTCGGCAATGTTCATCTACCATTGTAAATTATATCAAGTCTATAAAGGCTTACTTACACCAATAGAAATGCAATCAAGAAGACGCAAACACAAGGTGAGAAATATGACGAGAACTACCATCAGTCAAATTAACTATCTAGACTTAATGTGAAAAGTTAATTTGGAAGCGTGTATTCCATATCCCGTGAATAAGGAGAATTTCCCGTTATATATTTGGAATTCTTGAAATTTCCATCCCATTGATGTAACATATGCACATTAAAAATTGACTACTACTTGGCCAAAGTATATCAAAATATAAATTCTCTTTACAAATACGCACTAAAATCTCTATACAGCTACATGAGCTATCGTGGAGACCTAGTTGTTTAGTAGTACAAGCACATGTAGGTCCATTGTGACATGACTATAACATTTCAATTTATAGATTTTAGTGCTGCACAGTACAGCTTATACTATTACCATGCATGCCAGATAATCCTGAATTTAAACACAATAAAACATTTTGCTAGAACTTTTATCATAAGTTATAACAAAAATGAGATTCGAAATCTGAACGAACCGGACACAACTCACAAGTTGGTTGTAACAAATAATTGTTAAAATTGTACTACTTGATTTACTCACTTTCGTCTTCATCCTCATCATCGTCGTCATCGTCAGTATTGTCATTATTATTATTATTATCCGGCAAATCCATGACGGCGACAGACATAAAATTACCTTCTTTATCCAAACTTCTACAGACCATGCTCCACTTATTCTTTACAAAATTATACTTTTCGACAGATGACTCGACAACGTCTTCGCCTTTTGAATGATCTCCACCTACAGCATAAATTGTCCCGTGTAAAACTACTGCATCTGTAAACAACAAATTTAAATTGGTATTACATCCTTAATTTAATGACGACTTAATTACATATGCCAAATTTATAAAATTCGCTCAGGACTCTTACATCCATTTTTTCTAGGACAATTTAGATTAGCAATAGGCTCCCACCGATCAGTCTCCGGGTCATAAACTTCCACTGACTTCATTGTTTCTATATCATCCTTGAAGCAGACATGACTTTTATGACCTCCACCTTCAAATTTTCAACATGCAAGACGAGATTATAGAAATCACGGTGTAATTTTATATTAATTAATCAATTTGGCTTTTGTATTAAAATTACGAACCTCCAATCGCGTATATTTTGGACTTGTATGTGACCACGGACAATCCATGACGTTCCTTGTCCATTGAGCTTACAAATGTCCAGGTGTCTTCTTTAGGATCATACACCTCTACGGTATTCAATATCCCCATCGTTGCCTACAAATAATCAATTGATATTTTTCACATATACAATTATACAATGAATTCAGGACAAAAAAGGTGACGACTTACGTCAACGTGTTCCCCAGCAGCACCATACCCACCGACCTATCAAGTGTATAATAAAATTATAATATCTGGAGACTAGTTTTACCAATTATGAAACGATTGAAAGGTATAAATAATAAATTTTGATCAGCTTACAACATAAATTTTTCCATTCAACACAGTAGCACCAAAACCCTGTCTCGCTCTTTGAAGATAGTCAGTCTCTTCCCATTTGGGTTTTGATTCAGTGAGACACAACCGTTCCGCACAATTCACAGCCTGATTTCCTGGAATAAAATTTAGACTTGTAGAATTTGATTTTGAAATAATTTCAATGAAAATAAAATAAATGAAACAATCAATTCTTAAATTTAAATTATTCAATATAATCGCTACCCAGTATCCCCTCACTCCCTCCGAAAGCGTAAATATAGCCATCCAGAACAACAGACACAAAATTGTTCCGTTCTTGTTCCATCCCTTGAAAACAAATGAAAGTCCATAAATTAAAATTTATACATAGGACGGCCATGCACATAATAAAAGTGAGTAAACTTTCAAGTTTAGGAAAGAATTTAAGCATAAATATACCTGGTCCATTAAGCCAACATTTTTGACTTCGTGATTGGAATAAGGCACTTTGAGTTGCATATTTAGTTTCCTTTGAGCTTGCACTAATTTTGAACAATAAAAACATTTTAAACATTGTGTCACATAAAAAACTATTTGTAACTCTAACTTTATATAATTTTAATGCAAAAACAAAATATAAACTCATTAAGCTTGGACTACTCAAAAAATATTCAAAAAAAGATTGAAACAGTAATTTTGTACATTTCCTGTTGAGTAGAAGTTACGCCTCCAAGGGCATAAAGTCTTTTGTTGATATGATCCCACAACAAAGTACATGATTTATTATTTCTATGAAATTCCCGAAGTCTCTTTGGTCTGGACATTTCATGAAAATCAAAAATCATGACAGAAGCACTCTCCTTACGTTCTCTCAAATAAACTATAACTTGCTGTGACTTTGTATCACTGAAAGCACGGACACTACTTCTTGATTTTTGTATCGTATGATTACTTCCATGAACACTTTTGGATGAACCCCTTCCTGAACCAGTGACGGACGGTTTAGAACTTGAACAATTGTCTACTCCCTTTTGTGCCTTGGTTTTAGCTTTTGCTATAGATTTTTGTTGAAATAGAACTTCAGTAGCATCCCTTATCTTTGAGACTGGTGGAGTATAATGTTGAGACAGCCCACCCGTTCTTTTCCTTGCAACCATTTTACTAGAACTTGAGGTATTTGTTGTTGTTGCTATTTTACTTGTAGTCACATCAGGAGTCTTTGTTTTGTTGTGATCGTCATTCATTTTAAGCTTCTTTTTCTTAGTATCAATTGTGGCAGTTTCTTCATAAACTCTCTTGTCATTTGATGATGACTGAATTGGACTTAATTTTGTGGTTGGTAATTGTCGGACCGGAGGATGTTGTACAATATAAATTGGATCTTCAAATAATTCGGAATGTAACGAAGACTCTTTGATTTCATCCACATGTTTTAAAACCTTATTATAAAGTTGTAGACTATCAAATGTGCGAAGTACTTTTTCTGTAATGAAATGAAATTGTAGAAAATCCTCGGGTAAAATCGTCAAGTCAATTTCTTTTAATAGAATTGCAGAGTGTTTAATTCTTTGATCTTTATCACATTTGAGCCACTTTACTACTGCTGTGAAAACATCTTCCTCCGGCGTGTTATTTCTTCCATCACAATGAAGAACGGCGATAACCTGCGAATAAAAATAGATATTTTATACAAGAGAGCCATATACAAATTAATTTATTTTAAATTATTTTTACCTCTGAGAGATCTAAGTCAAGAAAGGACCTTTCAGCCAGAAATTCTGCGTAACAACTATTAATGAAAGCAACGGCTGAAAAAAAACAAGATAAATTAGTTGCATGATGAAACTTGCATCACAAACTTTTCAAAATCAATGAATGTTAGTATGAAGATTAGTATTAATTACTTACCCGCATCCGTCAAAGATTGACAGTTTTGATGTCTCCCAAAAGTAAGGCGTCGACCACAATTTGTTTTGTCTTCAAATAAAAAATCATATATGTAGGTATACAACGAATGTCAAAATAAAAATTGACGACTTTATAAAAACTTGTTGTATTGTGTTTACATGTAAGTACTTACTTATATTTTTTTCCATATACTGAAGAGTTTTAAATTGAACGAACAGTATTTCTAATACTTCAGCAGTAATAAATAATTTTTCACAAAGATCTTCCATAATTTCAATGCGGCCAGTGTAAATGAATCTACAGTGCATAATACAATATTGGTTAATATTGTTATGAGACAAGAAATTAGATAATGACATTGAAAGTTACATATAGAAAGTGAAAAGGAAATTATTAAATTCATACTACAATTGTATTAATAAAACGCTAATAAAGTATTAATGGTTAATTACGTAATTATAGCCTGCAAAGCTTGAGGGTCAATTCCAGCCATTTTTATTTGATGACTTCTGGCCATGCTATCTTTATCTACAAAAAGTTCCCAAAAATATTCTGATGCCATTGAAAGTATGGCACGGTGTGCAGGAATTTCCACAGCATTTTCCTGAGATCCAGCCACGAGCGTCACATCTGTCAATGCATTTGTCCTGAGAAGAAATGCAAAAATTAAAACATGACAACATTTTTTTTACATTGAGAAAAGATTTTGACTTACTCGCTTAATTTTATGAGCCGTTGTTGCTCAAAAATTTTTGCGTGTTTTCTCCAGGACAGACTTTCAAAAGTAGTCGGAGTCAGATCTAATTGACCTGGTGCCGCCATGATTAACACTTTAGTAAGAAAACATATTACACGGAAATTCTAGTTTGTTGACTCAAAGAGGAAATATTTTATAATTTTTGCTCTCTGTTGTTGTTGTTCACACATTTGTCGGCAGTCAAATATTGCGGGCATCTCATTGAGTTTTTGGCAATCCATTGAATTATAATTACAAAGGTATATAACTGACTCCTTTGTTAATAGTCCTTTGAATTGCAAATCATTAAGTAGTATCTTTAAAAGACTTTGTTCTACAATGACGAAGCATGAGCATATATTTATGTGTGTGAATTATACACTTTGATGCATGCAAACAAGCAATAAAAAAGACATGAAAAAACTTGAGAATGATGGAATGCACGAATGGAACCGACAACAGTTGTGTATTTTTAATGATGACAAGTTAACTTGTCATTGGCAATCATTAGACTGGAAACAATAAGAGATGTACAGTGCAATTATTTACAATACGAAAAATAGGACTAGTTGTTACATCAAATAAATGCGGACACATGTTTTTCAAAATGATCTTCGAATGTAGTACAACATCTCATAGGTAGTAGTAAAAGATATCAGGTATTAGTACTGGTAAATATCTAAATAATATTCTCTTGTATAAAATTATATAGTTGTAATGTTTTTTAAAAAAAATTCGTTGACCACAACCGGATGACATTTTTTATAAAACTGTTCTTGGTGGTTGTAGGCTACGTTGCCAACGACATAATAGACCTGAATAATGTGTATGTATGAAGTCATCACAATAAGTATAAATATCATTAATGGAATCTCAATTAGAATGAAGAATAAAATAAAAATTGAGATTTTCATTGCACAGTGAGAAGTGAGTGGAGTAGGAGGATTTGTAAAATAGTAGACAGAGTAGCAAATTAAATTTCTTTGCTTCTGTATCATACACAAAATAGCACACATTTCCTCTGGTCCAAAAAATGGAATGAAAATACCCACACATCAAAAGATTATATGCCTAGTTTAAATATATACAGCGAGAAAAAAAGTCATACATTATTCTTTTTTTTTGAATAGATTTGATCAATTTCGAATTCAATCATGTTGACGTTGACAATCATGTTCCAAAGGCGATTAGGAGAATGATTAGTAGCACAGTTAAAAATACGGTTGATACAAGACAGACACATTTTCTATTTCTTTTTTGATAGTCTAAAAAAGATTTTATAAAAATTGGAGAATTAAAAATTACTCAATAAAAAGTTTACAAAGTAGAATGAAATAAAGTGTTATAAAGTACCTGCAGCTTTCCTCAATTGTTTGACCCCCTCTTCAACTTTGACATGAGTGTTCTCTACATTATAGTCAATCCGGTCCACTAATCCTGCCTGTTCCGAGACCATTGTGGCCAATTCCCGAAAAATCACATTCAAGTCTAATATCGATTTGACAATTTGTTGGACTTCCCTCTCTCTCTCTTGTAGAGCAACATTGTCCTCTTTAAGTCCAAATGGAAACATTATTAATAACCAGTTCTTTATGGCATTATATATTATATTTTTATATAGTAGTTACCTTCAAGAGCTAAGATCTGTTGTTGAGTCCATTGTTGATTTTTATGAATGCCCTTCTAAATAGCATAAATTTAAATCATGTCATGTATTAAAACAAATGAACTAACAAAAAATATTTAAATACACATCATCCACTAACCTCAGATTCTAGGAAGTACTCATCATAATTATAAGGTGATGGGTCACTGACAATTTCGGGTACATCAAAATAACGTGACATTTCTTCCCGGTTGGTCATTTCTGTGAACATCAAAATACATTATGAATAAATGGCATTGTCAGTGTCTAGCAAACTCTAAAATTATTACAAAAGAGAAATGAAAAGACATACTTTTTAGGTATTTCCCTTGACTAGCACGAAAAGTGAAGGATAGCTCTTGTAAAGAATTGATTATGGATTTGATAACATTATCACGAAGCCGTTTCTCACTCCAATTTGACCGTAATCCCTTATTCTGCATTTGCTGTACAATTCGATGACAGGTCCCAAATAACTAATCCAAAAAAAATATAATTCAATCGTAATATCATGCCAGGTAAACATCAAGTCTTGCTTATAATATTATTTACTAAATAATAATATTAATACTTACTCTTGTGATTGACTGAGTCAATTCTTCAATCTGTAATTCAGTACTAGTATCATCATCAAATGTGGGTCTTTGAAGATGCTTATTTTGAAGATTGTCAAGTTCCTTCATTTTCTGATTGATGAGTGTACAATTATAACGAATGTCAAGGAGATCATCAATCCATGGTGGTGGGGAATTACCCGGAATTCCATCTCCCCGAATCCCAATTTCTAATTCTATATCTTCCTCAATTACCAAGGGACCTTTTCGAATTAAAGCCACACGATCTGAAGCAAATTCTGTATTCTGAAAATTATTTTGTTAAACATAGAACATTACATATTTGAAACTGTCATCACTTGTCTTTTTCTGTCAGATAAAAATAAATTTGATAAAATGTATTAAATAAGGGCAACTAACCTGTTCATTGTAAAGATGTCGACTTTGAATAGAATTATTCCTCATGAGGATAAAAACTTCAGTTAAATTACGAGACACCATGATGACACCCTTAACTAATATTTACACTTTACAATCTTCAAGACCATTTATAAATTTTCAACATCTGTGAACTCTGTTTAAACTTTGTGTAGATTCATAGAGCCTAGGAAAAATCAATGTTTTTTTTCCTCTTTTCATCTTTCTCGACTTTCTCCTTCCTCGACCGACTTTCTCTTTGACATGACTTTACTTACGTGAGAATACTAATTAATTCGGTTCTTATTTAAATACATATTTAAATACAGTTTTAATGCGGACATGATGATTAAATTGCAGTTAAATTATTGTTACAAACATAAAAAGTACAGATAAAATTAATTCAATAAAATAAATTAGATTAGCCTCCTTCATATCACTTTTCCTACCTATTTAATTTTATCTCAAATTAATCGCCACAATGAAAAATTTACCTCAAACAACTGTAAATAGAGTTTAAATCTAACTATCCAATTAATCTCCAAATTGAATAATGTACTATGTCAAGTGTCTCCATCAAATATTTAACCCACATTTCCTCTCTATCTTCATCACTCGCTCACCAACTACTCGACTTGACCTGTCACTAAATAAATCTCGCAACAATGACACAACTTTTAGTCCCATTTCTCCTGGCCATTAGCGTCACCATTGTCACGGGTACATTTAAGGCATTAAAAATTAAAAAGCAAGGTTTAATTAAATTTGTGTATGTACATAGCCGGTCCACGAATTAAATTGTTGGCTACAACTGAAGATCACAGAATCGTAGGTGGACAAGAAACTCTGCCCCACGAGTTTCCCTTCATTGTTGACCTAACTCGACCAAATCATTACTGTGGTGGCTCTGTTCTCTCTGCAACATGGATTATGACAGCTGCTCAGTTAAAAATTTTAATTTAATCCCTCACAATTAAAGTCTGACCCTTTCTTGTTGAATTTATTCAGTTGTTCCCGAAATCCAGCTGAAGAGTATGTCATTGTTGCTGGTGATCACAATGAAGTAATTAATTTTTTATTAAAAGCAATCTTGTTACAGAAAATTTTAATCACATTTTATTTTAAAGACTGACTGGGATGGCCAAGAGCAGAGACGGGCCTTGAAACGAATTGTTGTGCATCCAAATTACAATGGTGGAATTTACGATAATGATGTCGCTCTTTATGAACTTCAAGTTCCATTAAAACTCAACGAAAATATTCAACCCGTTAGACTTCCTCCCAAAGACTTTGCTCCAACTGGAAACGCTGTTGTGGCAGGTCAAGTTTCAAAATATTTTACAGGTCAATTAAAATTTTAATTACCATTTTAAATTTTCTAGGTTGGGGAGCATTGGTTGAGTCGGGACCTTCTCCAGGTAATAAATATTTAAATAAAGTTATTTGGACGTTTTAAATTAAATTCTCATTTTACCAGACACACTGTACAAAGTTGCTGTTCCATTGGTGAGCAATGAAGACTGTAACGTGGCGTACAACCCTGAAGGCTATGACATTTTGAACAGCATGATTTGCGCTGGGGGTAATTAATGACAATTAATTTTTGGCTGTGAATTACAATTTAATTATTTATTTTGTTTACAGTTGTAGGAAAGGACAGCTGTCAAGGTTAGTTAAATAATATTTTAAATGTACCAAAAAATATAGTTTCAAATTGTGCAAATTAAAATTAAAATTTTAATTTAGGAGATTCAGGTGGACCAATGATGTGCGACAGTGAGGATGGTCAAGTGCAGTGTGGCATAGGTAGAAGTTTAAATGTTTTTTAATATTTAGTCTATTTTAAATGAAATTCTTTTTCTTTGTAGTATCTTGGGGAGTGGGTTGTGCACGCGAAGGTTAGATCTATAGAAATTACATAATTATAAACTAAAGTTCTTTAATTGTGATTTAATTAAATTCTAGGCTTTCCCGGCGTCTATTCTCGAGTGTCAACTTTCATTGACTGGATCAATGAAGTCACTGGTGGTCTTTAAACACACTTTTTTTACTTCATTCAAATACAATTGTGAATTACAAGGCTTTGATTATGTTTGTTGTTAATTCCATATTCCATTATATTACTTGCAATTAAATAATAAAAAAGTGTCATCTTTTGCTTTATTCAATCACACACAAAATTTATTTACTTCAACGCCATTCTTGTAAAAATAAGAAAATTTATAGAAAATGACGCACAAAAAAAATTAATGAAAAGTTCCAACGGATAATAGCAACAAATCGGTTATATAAATTTGGCCAAGATAAAAATAAATTATGTCAATAATTGTCCCCATTATAGTCTCTTGACCTTTGTATTTATTTATTTGGCTTCTACAAAGCATATCAAATGAAAAAAAAGAGTTACAATTTTTAACTTACAAATATGGGGATTATCAATTTATGTTTATTTTAAAAAGTATTTTATTTGATAATTTAAATATATGTGGACCACCTGAACTTTGACACTGATTTCTTTTAATAGGCCAACTCACTGTCCTCAAACTGACATGAAAGGTGATCAAAACAACATGTCATTCCATCCCCTGTGTTTTTTTCCATCTCTTTCCCAATTTGTGCTAATTAGAGTTTATATCTCCAGAGATAAGTTAAAAACACCATTTTTTATATAATCTCTTGTAAATTTTCGGGTCAGAAAATATTTTGTCCTGTTTCTAGTTAAAAATGTCAATCAATGATTTTACTATCTGTAATAAGTGCCCTAATACGATTAAAAATATTTAAATATTTCAACAGTCAATTTCCAATCATCTTCATAAATCCACTTCCCTCGCCCATAGACGGACTCTAAAGAGAAATATTTTGTATTTTTGAAAAAATGGCTAAATATTTATTCTTCACTTTAATTACTCTTTTAGTCCTAGTCCGCAGTTACGCACAGGCATGTGAAAATGGTACTGAGGTAAGTCTTCCTATAAATTACTTTGAACAATTTGCATAAATATTTTACATTAACCGTGATTGACAAAATTATAGTACACATGCCAAAATGGCCAGTGCATTGACTCGGGACTCCTTTGTGATGGTAATACATGAGATAGTCACTATAATAAAATCTAATTATTTATAAATTCGTTTTAATTATCTACAGGAATCTGGGATTGCAGTCATGGAGAGGACGAGACGGACCCGATTGCATGTCCGTGCGATGGGGTAAATTCATGAATAAAACTAATTAATGATGAAATTAATGATTAAATTAAATTAAATTATAGTTTCTATGTGAGTCCGGCGAATGCATTGATGGCGACTGGGTAAGTACTGTAAAATTGTGTCCAAAAAGGGAATTTTTTAATGAATGAGAATTGATTTAGGTTTGTGATGGCGAGAATGATTGTGGACTCGGAGAAGATGAACCACCCAGCTGCCCACCTTGTGTATGGCCACATTATTTTAATTATTTTTTAACACAAATAACTATTTCATCAATTTCCTCCTTTATAGTTCACTTGCATAAACGATAATTCAACCTGTCTTCCAAATTATTGGGTGTGTGATGGTTATGACGATTGTGAGGTACAAAGTACTACTGTTAACTGTGATGATGACTTGAGTTTGAATTTTATGTAAAGTTAATTAAAATGTAAATTGAATCAAGGCTGGAGAAGACGAAGATGGCTGTCCTTCCACTACCAGGGGCCCTTGTGACGGAGTACTATTTTATTTATTGAGAATTTCTATGAACAGAATTTTAAACAATTAATTTTCAACAGTTTGAATGTGCCAATGGAGACTGCCTTCCCCCTGATTGGCAGTGTGATGGAGTCCAGGATTGTGAAAATTTTGAGGACGAGGCTGGATGCCCATGTCCTCCAGATCAAGTAAATCAAATATTTGTCCGTTTGCTGTTCAAATTAATTACATTTCTATTTTTTGACAGATCAACTGTGGCAAATGTGTTCCAGAGGTAAGATTATTAATAAATTAATTAATGTAGATAAATGACTGAATAACTGAAAAATTATCATTACATTCAGGCCTGGTGGTGTGATACAGTGACGGATTGTCCAGTAAGTTTTGAATGAAACAATTTAAAATGAATTGAATAATTTAATGATGAGTTTTATGGAAAATTGTTAGGATGGGTCAGATGAGATGAATTGTGAGAGTTCGACAGCAGTGAATAGTTACAGACATCATCGTTTGGTCAAGGAGCATTATGGCATCCTTCTTCGACGACAAAATCAAAAGTTGGCCACCATGTCCCTCACGGTGGAACAAAAGGCATATAAGAGACAAATTCAAAAGAATGAATGGAAAGCTGCCAGGTTAATGCGCTCTTAAGAACTCGTTTTTTGTCATTCTTTATTAAAATGGTCTCAAAATTCTTTTTATTTTTCGATTCTAATATTAAATATTGAAGGAAATTTTCCTTTTAAATTCAAATTAAATTAGTGTGTCAAACAACTTGAGTCGGAATAAAATAAAATAATAATTTACAAATTGAGAAAATGGGAAGAGGAGAATTTAATTAATTAACTTTAGAAATTGTGCATTCACAGACAATGTAGTTTTTTATACTTCAATTAATTTTTTGACGAGTCAAAATGATATTTAAACGTAATTTAATCTCTTTAAATATACCAAATCACACTCCAATCATTCATGAAAAATAATTCATCACAATTAAAAATAATGTTCATCATTTCATCACTCTCCGAGTTGATGGAGGAGCTTAAAATTAACGTCCGGATTTTTTTTAACTTACGCACTATTTAAATAATTGACATCACAATTTACGAAGTAATGCTCGATAAAAAAAAACATTGAACTTGAACGCCAATCAAAATCTGTAGTGATAATTAAAGAAAACCCAGAGATTTAATTCATTTCCGTTCAAATTAATCTCAATTATTTTGTCCTTATTTACCAAGAACATTGCTCCTTTTTTTGTAAAAATTAACATCATAATTCCCACGAATTCATAAAAAGCGTTTGCATGCTAACTAAATTCAATTTCAGTGTCAACGCGTCATGACGCATGGATGGGGGACTTAGCTAATGTCAATTAAATTTATTTGTCATAAATTGTAAAATTTGCAATATTATTCTTGTATCATCAATTTGTACTTTACACTCGGAGATTAAGTTGAGAGTACAATTAAAAAAATATTTTAGTACAATTAATTCTAGGCCCCAAATGAAAATTACCCAAGATCACAAAAACCATAAAAAAAGATTAGGAGATAAAAAGTGTCAAAAAATATTTGTACACTTTGCACACTGCGGTGTCCTTTGACCCGGGACCGCTTTATGGTGCCTGCGTCAATGCCATTGCCAAAATTAATTCCTTGTTTGTGCTTTAGATTAACTGACGATGAGTTTCGTAGGTTTAATTGATAATTTATGATTCTCCGTGCTTTTGTTCCTTCATATAAAAGCACTAAACTTTCCTCATTTTCCATCATCAATTCTTGAAAAATAAATTCAATAAAATGAAAATCATTTTCATTGCCTGTCTGTTGACCGTCGCCCTTTATGGGGAGACTGAGGCTCATGCTCGTCTTAGGAATCCTCCAAGTCGATCGTCCCTTTGGAGAGACTCTGAATTTGCTCAGTTTCAACCCGAGCCCAATTACAGTGATAATCAGTTGTTTTGTGGCGGATTTCAAGTGAGTCACTTAATTTTTTATTATTTTAAATATTACAATACTTAATTTAACTCTTTATTAGCATCAATATGAAGTAAATGGTGGAAAATGTGGACTTTGTGGTGACGCT
Organism: Arrhopalites spinosus; assembly: GCA_034700945.1. NCBI lineage: Eukaryota > Metazoa > Arthropoda > Collembola > Symphypleona > Arrhopalitidae > Arrhopalites > Arrhopalites spinosus. The sequence goes on from JAQIVZ010003359.1 coordinate 13,104, forward strand.
TACGATCAACCTCAACCCAGAGAAAATGAAGGTACAAAAATTTTTTCAAACTTGGCGCTTTTTTACCAATTAAATTTCACTGAAAAATTTGTTCATTAATTCAGGCGGTGGCTTGTACGGCCGTGGAATCATTGTCCGGAAGTACAAACAGGGACAGGTAAAATTGTTTTTGTGTAAATTTGAACAAACAATAATTGTTTATAAATTAATTATTAATTTAAATTATTTCAGGAAATTGACATCACAATAGAGTTGACTGCCAGTCATTTGGGTTACTTTCAGGTAAAATATTAAAAATTAAATTCAAATATTAATTAATTGAAAGATTTTTAATTAAATTATGTCTATTTTAGCTCAAATTGTGCCCCCACAATAATCCTTTAGTACCCTCAAGTCAAGAATGTCTTGATCAATATCCCTTGGAATTGGCTGATGGCTCTGGAACTCAATTCAAAATTACCAGTGGAACAGCCCAGGCATACAGTTATAAGGTCAAGTTACCAGAAAATGTGACCTGTGACCAATGTGTCATTCAATTCCATTACCAAACAGGTACAAAATTTTATTTTTTGAGTACATTTTCTCATATTTTAATCATTATTTTTTATTAAGGCAACTCTTGGGGATGGTGTGATGATGGTACTGGACAAATTGGTTGTGGAGATCAAGAAGTTTTCCGAGCCTGTGCTGATGTTGCCATTGCATAAAAAATTTGACCCTATAACTGTTCAATATTAAATATTGTTTTGAATAATTTCAGTGAAAGCTTTTTTGGAAAAATATTTAAATTTTTTAAAGAATACTTTTCTTTCAATAATTTCTGCATAACTCTGAGGAGTGTAAAATCATGAGAAAAATCAATCATAGTAAATAAAATGATTCATAATTAGTGCAAAATTGCCATTTCGTATACGTACTATCATCCTCATTAAGCTTAAGACTTGGGGGTCATCAAGACAAAGAATTCGGGAAAACTTATTTAACTTCAACACCGTTTGCTAGACCTCAAATAATATTCAAAGATGTAATTCGCATGGTACAAAGTATTTTGTTATCTATTTTCTGTATCACATCTGTTTTATTTTCATCACAACAAATATATTTCTGTTCGTAATCGTATATAATTCATAACAAAAAAATTCAAAGATTTTGACAATCGTTCCTTAGCATGACCAATAAGTTTCTTTGTTTATCTCATAATCAGATTCTAATTCAATGATAGAAGTAGGATGCATGCTGCATGCGTCACCTAATATGAAAGATATACAACCTAAGATATACGACCTAATATAAACAATTTTATCCATGCTCCGTCTAATTCAAAATTAGAACCCCGACCATAAAAATACTTGCAGAACAAAACAAT
>JAQIVZ010003360.1:0-14469 GCA_034700945.1 Arrhopalites spinosus
TCTTTGACTCGGAGAAAATGGCGGGAATATTCGGTGCAAGAATTATTCATTCGGTATTTTACTCCTGTCATCACAGTTAATCTTGTAATAGTTTTACTCATTATATTCATCCATCCTTCCCGCCGTCAGTTTCTTTGTACGCTCCTCCCTGAAGGTCAAAGGTCACAACTTTTGGTGGCGTCTCTCTTCATTGTTGATGTGAACGTCATAATATTTTGTGCTGCTTCTGGAATATTCACTGAGCTGAACCAGCTGTTGTTCATCGAGCAATGCAATGAAAGGTTTCAAATTCTGGATACTTTTTTGAGGTAACCAATCAAGAATAATTAATTTAATTTTAATTAATTTATTCAAATTTATTGTTAGAAATACCGCGAGTCCTGCAACACCGCGCTATGTGTTCAAAATACTTTTAGAATTTGTTGAAGAATTTAAAATATTGGAGCTTTTTATTAAACTTTTTAATGAGACGAATGCCCCCATAATTTTTGAGATCAAAATTATTCTGATGACAATTGGAATATTTGGCTTATTTTATGCAATTCGATGCTGGGAATCAAATCTTTTGGAGTCTCTCTCCATTCGGGAATGGAGAGAGACTCCCGCCATAATTTCCCGCTCGACGTGAGTAGAGTTGGGAGTAGAGTTTGGAAAATAACAAACTGTCTATGGAGAGAGTAGCCAATATTTTATAAACTTTTTTTTATTTTTGTGACTCGGTCGTGGCCACGCAAAGCACCAGAAAAAATGTTTTTGAAATTGATTTATTTTGCCAATTTGATTGCTGTTTTTATAGTACAAACTTTTAACGATTTTAAAAAAATTTGGGTGGACGGGAAGTGAAGAACTCACGAATAAGGAAAACCAACTAAATGTAATTTTGCCACATTTATTTAAATTCCATGCAAAGCATTTTAACTAATAAGAATACTTTATTCAACTTTTCAAATTTAAACACGCATTTCCTCAATAGATGTCTCTCTCATCCCTAATTTCCAAATTTTTCCTGTCGTCGTTTTTGGAAATTCTTTGGTGAATTTTATGTAGTGTGGTATTTTGTGTTGAGAAATCTTTATCAAAAAAATTAAAAATTAATTATTTGTCATATTGTCAATTATCTTTTCAAATTTTTGCGCCGCTTACTTTCCCTTTACAGAAGTCCTTGACATGATTCACTGTCATTGTATTTTTATGACCATCCGCTACAAGTATCCACGTCGCCACTTGTTCCCCAAGTCGTTGGTCAGGGATGCCAAAAACGTGGGCTTGAAGAATGAACGGATGAGATTCTAAAAATATTTCAATTTCCCGCGGGAAAATATTTTCACCCCCACGATTTATCATTTCCTTCAACCTCCCCACTATTTCCATGTGACCCGTCTCTCTCATGATGAAGGCGTCCCTATCCAATTTATTATATTATTAAATATTTAAAATTAATTTTAGTTTTTTTAGTACCCCGTATGGAACCATATGGCAGGGTCAGTGACCTCATTTTGACCCCAATACCCCAACATTACATTAGGACCTCTAACACACATTTCACCAGGTACCCCTAGCGGCACAATTCGGTTGAGGTTATCCACAATTTTGATCTCCTGAAATTCCAGTGGGTAGCCCACAGTTGTGGATCGGAGGGTCTCCGTGTCGGTGGGTAGGCTGACGTGGAGCCCAGCACATTCGGTCATTCCAAATAAACTCTGAATTTTGAAAATTGTTTTTAGTTTTTCAACTTTTTTTCTCAAAATTTCAAAAAATTACTATGACGTGGGTCACTCCGTATTTCGTCTTCATATCACAAATCAACTGCTCGGGGCAGATGGCAGCAGCCGTTAGAGCGCTTCGGAGGCAGAGCTTGTACTTGCCAGTATGGCCAAGCATGTCCATGTGCATTGTTGGAGTGCCAACAAGGATAGTGCACCTATTAAAAACAAGCGGGAATTTCAAAATTTTCAATTATTTTCAGTTTTAGTTACTTTTTACTGGCCGCCACGCTAACGGCGATTTCAGCGCTGTAAACGGGCGACGGGAAGACGAGACATGAGCCAAAATGGAGAGACACGAGGACGCCAGAGAGGAGACCATAGGCGTGAAAAATTTGTACAGGAAGACAAATCTTGTCCTGTTTAAAATTTAATTGTAATTAATTTTTAGATTGAATTTATTATAAACTGACCTCAGAGGTCAACCCGAGTCTTCTACCGATCAGGAAACAATTGTGGACGACGTTGTGATGTGACAACATGACCCCTTTGGGTTCCCCTGTACTCCCCTAGAAAAATTCAAATTATTGCGCGGGAACATTTTCATTTCATTTAAGAACTCACCGAAGTAAACTGAATATTGTAAATTTGGTCAAATTGAATATTCTTCGAAATTTTGAACAAATTTTGAAACCCTTTGGTTCTTCCCTTCTCCTTAATTTGATTGTATGTGTAAATGCCCCTAGAAATATAATTAAATTTTAAATATCGAATTTTAATTTTAATTATTTTGACATTACTTTCCCGGGGTTTCCTTCTCCATTGAAATGACGAAATTTAAACTTGGAACCTTGACCGTTGTCCATTGCTCCGTTTCTGCCACTTCCGGTAATATTTGTGTGAGGATGGTGTACATATTTTGTGTCTTAAAGAATTGGTCAAAGATGAGGCACTTGACCCCAACAGCGGTCAAATTGTGTAACAATTCTTGTGCTTGAAATGAAGGATTTATACTGACCTGTACAATGTTACAAAAAAATTTAAATTGTACCGCCACAAATAATTTGAATTTTTTTGAATTACCGACACAAGACCCGCTTTGGCACAGGCAAAGAACGTGACGTACCACTGTCGACTATTTGGCCCCCAAATTCCAACTCGGTCCCCTGGTACTAGTCCAAGTTCTAATAATCCACTGGCTAATTCTTCACTCTAATTAAATTGAAGTTAGTTTTAGTTAAATAATAATTTTATTTTTTATTCTAAATACTTCTTGTTTCAATTGTTGAAATGAAAATGTTTCATTGGTTGGCGCAATGCACAAAGCTTCCGAGGCGCCAAATCTAATGGCCGCATCGTCCAATAATTGTCCCACTGTTTTGGCCATCATGGGGGTATTGTCGGGCACGTGCAAATAACTCATTTTGATTGGCTGAACTGTTAATAATTAAAAAAATAATTTCAACTTTTATTTAAATTAATAATTGTTTGAACTGAAAAAGTTAACTAAACTAAACACTAACCCGCCATTTTAATTCAAATTGGAAGTCAAAAGTACAAAGATGAATCTTGGACAGAGTATGGTAACTAAATGGAGGTTTATCATAATGATTTTTTAAATTTTGTAACAAGATGTAAATGACAATTAACATGCAAGTCAATTTGTATCTACATGACATTCATAGAAATTAACTTAATTAACCTTCAATGGGGTATTAATTTCATTTATTGGGCATGTTGAACAAACCAGTTTTGCCATCATACTTAATTAATTTGTTTTTGCTCTTCAACATTTTTGTAAGTCTATGGCAGAGATGAAGACTATTATTAAAAATGAAATGTCGACTATAAAGCCACGTGTACTTTTTTTAATTCGATTACAAAATTATGTAACATTTTATTCAGTTAGATTCGCCCATAGAATTCATATTGAAGGTCTTGAGACTTGCATTTTATTAATATCAAGTTTTTTGCACAATTATTTCTCCACGGGCCATTTTTTTGAATAAATTCGACAGCATAAAATTATCCTCCAGGTTCCAGTCTCCAACTAAATTCTCCAGTTTTTTTAAATTCAGTAATTTAATTTTACTCACGATTCCCCGATATGACTCTCTATTCAAATTTTATGGTTTCAAAAACTTGCGCCAAAAAACAGTCACAAGGCCAACTACATGTTTTACAAGTACCAATTCAGCTCAATGAGTTTTGGTTCTACTTATGTGGAGGCAACTCGTGAGACGTAGGAAACTAACTAAAAAATAATTCACAAAATATTTTCCCGCGCCAAATATTCAGAAAAATTAACATGGACACTAACATTACCTTAAAAGGATCAAAAGTCCAAGAATTTTATAAAAATAAATCAATTTTAATCACTGGGGCCACAGGGTTCATTGGAAAAGCCCTCATAGAGAAACTTTTAAGGTCATGTCCTGACCTCCACAAAATTTATGTGATTATTCGACCAAAATATAAAATGACTGGGGGTCAACGACTCACTAAAATGTTGCAGAGTTCAGTAAGTTCATTATTCATCTTTTGCCAATTTCAAATTCTAAATTCCCGCCGTGTCTTTTTGAAGGTTTTTGACACTCTGAGAGCCATCAAAAAAGATTTTGGTTCCAAAATAATGGCCGTGAATGGAGACATCAGTGAACCCAATTTGGGGTTGAGTGTTCAAGATTTGAATTTATTAAAGCGGGAAATTCAAATAATAATTCATTCAGCTGCCAACGTTAAGTTTAATGAAGCACTTGACACTGCCTTTCATCTGCATTTGGGTGGGACTCAAAAATTAATTGACCTCGCTCTGACCATGTCACAACTTGTGGTGAGAAATATTCATTATTTGAAAAAATACCGCGAACTACTTGCAATAAGCTAACACAAGCGCAAATTTTAGTCATTTGTTCACATCTCCACTGCCTACGGTAATGGAGATTCGGATCGGGAGGAAATTGATGAAATTGTCTACCAGCGACACTCAAATCTTTCTCAATTAATTAACCAAATTAAATCCATGACTAGAGATGAAATTGAAGCAATTACACCAAAGTAACTAACTTTTAACTATAATTAGTATTTTTTATAAAAATTAAAAATTGTTTCCAGACTTTTACAGACCAATCCGAACACTTACACGTACACCAAATCATTGACAGAATGTCTCCTCCAACAATATCAAAATATTTTGCCCATCACAATTCTTCGGCCTGCAGCTGGTAATTTTAATTAACATAATTAAACATTAGTTAAATTTTAATTAAAATTAATTTATTAGTGGCCGCTGCCCTATCAGAACCATATCCAGGTTGGGTTGAAAGTAAAACAGGAGCGAGTGGCCTCCTTCTTTTAATTGGTTTGGGTCAAATGACCTCCATTCTGGCTGACCCGGACAAACACTTCGACCTCGTGCCCGTGGATCTTTTTGTCAATCTTGTCATTCTCACTTGTTGGAGTAGTACATTGAGGTGAGGTCAATGACCTTTAATTTTTCAATGAGCTCACTAATTGACCTCGGGTTCCACATTTTATAGACCATTGAAGGAGGTTCAAGTGTACAACTGTTGTCCTACAAACCCAATAACGAACAAGGATTTTTTTGAATTATCCGCCAAAATGACTGGGCATTCTTACACGCCTTTTGACAATGCTGTGCGCTCTCCTTCCATAAAGATATTTAGGTCTTCCATCTTGTACAATATTTACGATAAATTGTGGACACTCTTTCCAGCTTACTTGACTGACAAGGTCACGAGCTTGACCAGACGCCCAATTGATGACTCGAGGTTGGATCCCTTGTTTTTTTAGTTCAATTATTGCCGGTCAATTATTTATTGTCAATTTTTATGTGACTAGAAAGAAAATGGAGGGGTACAATAAAGTGAAGAGTGTGGGAGAGGCTTTGTCATATTTTTTGGTTCGAGAATGGAAATTTAATTTGGGAAACATGCGGACTCTTCATGGGAATCTGGAGCCCATAGACAAGAAGCTTTTTCCCATACTCACCCATGACATTCACTGGCCTGAGTTTATGGCAAATTATGCCATGGGAATTCGTAAATTTACTCTCAAGCAATCTGATCAGACACTAAAAGATGCGCAGCACAATCTACGCAGGTAATAAAAAAAATGGATTTGTTGTGCATGACCTTTTGACCTGAAAATAATATTTTTGTAGGAAATACTGGGCAAGCAAGTCACTCAAAATTTTCATTGTCTGTGTCATCATCCTTTTAATTGTAATTGTCTGCATTGTCAACTCGATTGGTCAGGGTCATTAAATTTTGAAGTTTTAAATGTTTATTTATGACGTCACAATTTAATTTAAACGCCGCCCCGGACCTTTTCAATTTTATGTAATCTCTAAGGAAACATTTTATTCATGTCAAATTTAAATTGTAGTTTTAATTACAATTAAAAGAGTTAAGTTGTCCCATTTTATGCGAAAAATAATGAGAAGAAACAAGTTTCGGCTTTGTTTGAATTTAAAAGTTGCCGACAATTAAATTAATGTGGCTGTTTTTTTAAAAATTAATTTTGATACAGTTTTTGACACAATACTCAATTATATTTAATTATGTAATTATATACAAATAAAGTTTTGAGCTGAGACAAAATATTATTATTTTTGTGTTGTTTTTCCATTCCACATTTCTCTTCATTCTAAATTCTAATCAAAAACAAAAACTGGCGAAAAAATTGGAGCCATCTGTTTTTTTAATTGTGTTAAAATTTCGTCTAAAAAAATAACAAGACCAAAATGGCAGTCTTGATTTTAATTGTCATTTTCATCATTTTAACGACGTTTCTCATCACAGCTAAAATTAAACAAGGTGGTGGCTACCCTCCTGGTAAGTCTAAATCAGGTTCTATTTTGACTTGAATTTAAACCAGAAAAAGAGGAATTTTAATTAATTGCCATTCTTAAATTTAATTCACAATAAAGTTGAATTTAAGGTGTACCCCTAAAGATGACTTGACAAATAATCAGAGATGTTGGTCAACTTTAATTGCCTCATTTTACTATCTTCAATTAAAAACTACAGATGACTCCACAGGATTAAATTTTATTGTCAGGTGACAGAAAGGGGTATAAAATACTCGTGCAAAAGTCTACTGGTAATTTTTTCACCAAAAATTTGAGACATTTTTCTGGTAACTTCTGAAAAATTTTGCTGGAAATTACGGGTCAAACATTGTGGAAAATATTTCTTGGTCGTGGACACTTCCCTCCACCATCTAGCACAAAATGTTTGTATTCTAAATATCTTGCGTCTTATTATTTTATAATTAAAATGTAATCAAAATAATGAAATTGGTGCTTTTTACATTTTTGTTACATTTTTAGGTGGGGTCAAGTTCAAAATTTTGAAAATTGATAATCTGGCATTTAATGTCTGTTAGATGGTCCCCATTCTCATTTTTATTTTAATACTTTTCATTGTTTCAATCAAAATAATGGAATCTAGGGTGGTCAAATTGTTCAAAATGTTAGAATCAATTTAATCAAAACGCCCAAATGCTTAAGAAATGACCATCTGGTCCTCCCCCTCTTGAAACGTGTACAAAAATCCCAAAAAAATAATGCCCACCAACTTTTTACCAGTATTCTAAAATAATATTCAAGATGACGGCCATTTTCTTGTTGTGCCTTATTTTATTGCACACTTCTTCAGTTGATGGAAAGATGGAGCTGACAAGAAGAGAAATAATAAATATAAATCCAATAATTGTAGAAAAACCCTCTTGTTTTGTCTTACTCCAAAATATTGAAGGGAATTGGAGCTACTCTCCAGTCAATGAAATTCAGCCAACTGTTCTACTTCGAAAAGACTGGACAAACACGGACATTTTTTATGAGAATAAACTCCCAAGTCTCATCCATCTTCTAAAATTTCTTAATTGTTTTTTAACCATTTTCAACACTCATCCATTTGGAGGAGAGACGTCGGCCATCATCTCAGATTACAACAGAGGTAAATCACAACTCGAGTCCGAAATTAGGTGGACACCTCTCTTTGCACTTTTGGTGCTCCCACACTCTGAGGAAATTCCATCCTACGTCTTCTGGATAAATCATCCATGTTTTATTCTTTGGTTCGATAAAATTGATGACCAAAATGACGCCATTTATTTGAATGTGTCCAGTGGGGTGTGGGTCAATATGAACTACCATGTGCACTATGATGGCCACCGCCCATTCTCTTGTGAGGGATCATGTCACAAAGAATTCATGGAGAGTCATGCAATCGCTTTGAACCAAGGTAAAAATTTGAGATGGGTTGCTCAGAGTTTTTTTGGTTCATTTCAACAAACCAAAGGCTATTTTTACTCGCATACATCTCAAAAATGGAAGGAAATGTCAGGAAAACGTCCATTTGAAGCTATATCAACAACAATTGCAATTGACCGATTCCTCTTGGAAGGGCTCAATCAAACAATGGCATACGACATTAATTCAACTGTTGTCCCAATCCCATTTGGATTTATTAAACGTGGATTCTGTGAAACCGGTTATGAGTATGGGACAATAATAATACCCATAAATATCAAAAAATCTTTTAAATTCATCTTGGCTGAAGGGGCTCAAAGGATTGGCTCCTCTGTAGAAAATTATGGCGCCCCATTTCAAACTGAGATCTGGATTTCCCTCCTAATCTCTATAATCATTTTTGCCTTGATCATGTCCGGAATACTTTCCAACAGAGGAAAGCCCGTCGAGACAACGTTAGATGCTTTTTTGTGGGTTTACAGAATTATTTTTGACCAGGGACATGAGCCGCCACGTTATGAAGGCAAGGGGGTTTCCTTGAAAATAATTTTAATTAATTGGCTGGTCCTCAGTGTCATCCTCATGAATTTATACAGGGCCACTCTACAGTCAAAATACAGCGCCCCCTTTGATTTCACTAATGAGAGAGAATTCCTCCATCAATTTAATTTAACTGATAACAAACTTTCCATTTTTGTCCCAGAATTTAGCCCTAATTGTGTAGACAAGACTGGGGATGGAACAATTTTAATATTTGGTCAAAAACTTGACTATGATTGGGAATGTTCCCAATTTGCAAGTAGTCTCCGATCCTTTGCTTTTATTGGTCACATCAATTGTTATTACAAGTGTATGACCCTTCATCCATGGAATTTTTCTTTGAACACTCCAGAGGCCTGGCCAAAATGTAGTGAACTAGTCCCATGTCAACAATTCATAAATGTTGTGACTATTTTGAACAAGACAACAATTGTCCCACAAGATGAACTCACTCGTGTCGTTCACACAAAATTGTGGAGAGACAAGACTCTTTTCATTGTAGCAAATAGGGAATTTGAGTACGTTTGGAACATTTTCAAAATGCAACTCAGACAAAATTCTACCTTACACTTTTATCACAACCGTCAAGCCCAAGATGATTTTTTGCTCACAGACTATGAATATATTTTTGAGTCGACGAGAACAATCGACAAATTGTATTGGAATTTAGTTCCAAATCGAATGAAAATTTTAATGTCATCTGGAATTGAATCCTTGTGGGTCAAATGGAAACCTGTGGGTGCATATGATGTCAATCAAACAACCTGGATTGATGATAAGGTCAAGGCATATCAACCATTGGGTTTGGACACGTCGAATATTATTTGGGTCTTTCGATCCCTCCTAATTTTAATTGTTCCTTTTGTCATTTTTGTGTTAGAAGTAACAAGTCAATTAATTATTATGAAATCCCTCCATGTTCCTTTTTTGTTTAGCGCCAAGTTTACAAAAATTGATAGAATAGAACCCTCAAATAAAGGTTTTTGGCCTGACAAAAATGTAACATGACCTCCATTTAGTTTATAATTAAGTTACTCCAAAATGAAGTTCAATTTAAGATTCACCTAACGATAGGCCTTGACAAATTTTTAGAGACCTGTACCTGTGTCAAAGTAAATTGCCTCATTAAAGACTACAGATGACTACACTAACTTTTAATTTATTGCCACGTGGGAAACAAGTTTAAATATTGAGCACTATTTTTAAATGACAAGGAAATCAAAATAATTTAACTGCTGCTTCAACTTTTGTTTTATTCAATCAAATATGTACATCAATTAATTAATTTGCAAAATATTTATTTAAAGTCTAATCATCTAATTTTTTCAAAAAAATACATGCTAAAATTTTACTGTCATTATCACAAGGTCATCCTCAATTTGAAATGGTCATTAGTTCAAAGAACAGAAAACATTTTACAAGAAAAGTCATTAAAAAAATACTCGCAATTCACAAGACTTGCGAATATGCACTCGTTAGTGCCCTTCCCGCCAAATTAATTGACCCACGTGGCCTTAATAACCGGAAGTGATTGTTGTGTCTTATTTTGACGTCCCTTTCCCTTCAAGTTGGCAGGCAAAACATTAATACTGAAATCCCCTCTCAAATTACCCGGGCTATTATAAAAAGCCACCACCACCACTCGCCCATTGTCTTTATTACGACCAACTCCAACTCCAACTTGACCTGTTGACCTCCACACCAGCTGTTCAAAATTAAATTACATTCATTATTTAAAATCCAATTAGGTTAAGAATTAAAAAATTTACTTGAGAAAATGCCAAGCCAGATAGTCCCGGATGTTGCCAATTGAATTTGGCAATGTCTTCATACCAACTCTCAATGGCTCTTTCAACGGCTTCTACATCAGAACAGGAGGAACCTTTGACCTCATACAAATTTTGACCCCATGAAATATTTGGCTTGGCTCGAAGTTTCCCATCTTGTCCAAAATCATTTCTTGAGGCCAAGTGAGAGGCGTAGTCACTCGCTAGTTTTCTCAACTAAAAATTAAATAAGTGATTAAATAAATTAATTAACTGATTAATTTGAATTCAAATTTACCTCATGACTCCACTGCAAAGCAGGAGCTCCATGGCGGGCTCTGTACTCGTTGTGGAGATTGAGGGCCTTTATTGTGTAATCTACAAAATATTTAAATTAAAAATAATTAAAAGTTTTAAAATTAAAAAATAATAAAGGACCTTGAACACCCATCTTGAAATTGAAAAGTGGCGTTAGCAGTGCAGCGTCTAGAACAAGACTGGAATAAAAATGGAGCAGGAGATGAAAGAAGAGGATAAATTACAAGAGAAAATTAGGCGGAAATTGACATTTATGCGCATCACTCCTTTTAAGACTCCAAAAAAAGGAGATAATTATTTTTTTACAAAGTAATTCACGTGGGGGGTTAGGTCCCATAAATCAGAGGACAGAACATGAAAAAAAGAGGCTTAATGACATTGTAACCCCCACATTAGGGATGACGTCATCACAAGTGCATTATTATTGTCTAATTTATGTGTACAATATTGTTACACAATACCATACAAATTTGGACGTAGGATGCACTAAAAAATGAAATTGAACTTAAAAGGAAAAGTTTTGGGTTGTTCTTTCATGCTCACTCCTAACCTTCAATACAAATTGCCATTCTCTCATTTAACTCTTCATTGACTTATACGGTCTAGATTTGTACAAAAAAAACATCATTTTGCAAGTTCAAGTTTTGATTTAAAGATATTTTTAATTTATTTAATAATAGTATTATTAAAATACACAATTTGGGAGATGAGGCCTGGGGGAAAATAATTTTATTTTTCTTTGTATATTTTTCAAAATTGACTTAATCCTTGTTTTCAAATTCTACATTTTTTTCAAAGACTTTCATTCAATTTTATGCTCGTCATTTTTTTCACTCACAAATATTTGTGAATTTGTGTGTTCATGGATTTTAAAGAATATTTTGTCTCTCAGTTTAAAATAAAATATTAAAAACCATATGAAATGGTATTTACACAAAAATAAAGTTATCGGGGAAATAAATTAGTTTACCCGGGAAAAAAGATTACAGTCTATTTTTAATGTGTTATTTTTCCCACATGAGCTATAATCATTTTTCTTGCACAACAATAATTTTAACTGTCTTGACGGCATTTTCTTTATCATTAAAATATTTTTATTCATTTCTCAATCCATTTCCTACCCTTCAAATTGAAGAACCAATATTCAAAAGGGGAAAAAATTGTCAATCTTGCCAATGAAACGTGAGCACATTGCCCACATGGTGAAATGCCTTTTGGAAAGGTTAAAATACCAATAATTTCAACACAACCGTTTTTGACCTTAAATGTCAATAGAGTCAATAGGAAATAATCGAAAATGGTCATTAAACTGCCATTTCAAAACTATTTTTGACGTCAACTACAATTAACAATATCTGTATTTTCTCAAGTGTCAAGGCTATCATTCCGTTTATAATTATTTTCAAACCTAATTTCAGGGTTTTTGGTCAATCTACAATTTACCCCAAAACGTGTTTACTAGTAGCCTAGTAGTCAAGAACTGCGTAGCAAAAAGGTTTCAAAATGTTGACGCGGCAAAATTTGAAATATAATTTCAAAGCTTTTCACACCTTCTCTCATCTCAAAATATTCCCCTTCCAGTTTGATGAATTTAGTGGCAAGTTAGAAAATACAGATGAAGTTTGGCGCCAAAGAATATTTAAAATTTGGCGGTTTAGTTTAATAGGTCACACCCTGTACGTCATTTTTCGTACGATCATGTCAATTGCATTTGGACAAGCAAAATTTCATCAAGTACCTCTCATGCTCATTGGCTCTGTTGCTTTTTTCATTGTTGGCTATTTTTTCAATGAAATGTTTTCCCGCTGGCCTCATTCAAATGCTAAATTGTATCACGAATTTTCTAAATTTCAAGGTAGGTAATTTTACATATTTCTAGGCGCCAATTTTAGATTTAAAAATTTGATTTTTTGTAGAAAATCCAATCAAACTGGACACCACAATGTCAATTAGAGAACTCTTAATTTCATTTTTACCGCTCTTGCTCTACCCCGTGACTCTAGCCTTCCCCTTACTGAACATGGCTGACCCTTCACTGCCAATTTTGTTAATTTCAAGTGTCCCAGGTCAATTTCGCTATTTGTTGACCCTTCCCTGTGTCATGGCGGAAACTCTAATGATTTCCATTTATGTGGGAACTGGACACTACGTGACTTATTTTCTATTGTATTTTATGGACAGCCTCACCAAAGACATTGATCACCACACCCGGGATTTAATTGACCTCGTTTTCATCACGTAATATGACCCAAAAATTGATCTGAAAATTGACCTACAAAACTCACATTTTGTTTCCAGGTCCCCTAAAAATGGCCGCTCTGTCGACAAATTGGCTAAATTCATAACAGCCGGGAGAAAATTCCAGCTGCAATTGGTCCTCTTTAATTTGGGGTGGTGTGGGATTGTGTTCACATCAAAAATTCTCAATTTGACATTGGCAATTCTCGGTGGATTTTCATCAATTAAATTAATTCATTCCCATCCAATTTTTGCCACAATTTCCTTTACAATTTTAATAGTCACTCAAATCTCTTACATTGGACTCTTCAATTCTGCCTTTGTTATACCAGACAAGTCTAAATTATTTACTGAGGTCATTGGGGTCAAATCCCAAAGTTTTGATTTGAAATCCAAAAAGGATTTGTATAGAACCCTCTGTAGGTCACTACCAGTTTTGGGGATTCGGTCAGGTCATTTTACTACTATGGAGAGGGCATCGACCCCAATTTTTGCGGACTTTGTTGTCAACCAAATTACTACTTTATTGTTGACTCTCTAATTAATTTAAACAATTAAGTATAAATGGCATGAAATGTTTTTCATTGACAAAAGGAGAGCACGTGAGTATTGGGAATTGTAAGGAAAAGGCCGGAGGTGCCATTGTAAAAAAAACAAGTTTAAAATTTGCATATTTTTTATCCAAGAAATTTTTACTCTTGCGCATGGGGCCTGGGAGGGTGAGGAGAGTGACCCTGGAAAATTATGGCTGAAGCTTAAGTACAATGAGAGCACATGTTCAAAATGACGCACACTCCGTTGTGGTTATTTCTCTATTTTAAATTTATTACACTACCGTATTTAATTTAATTATGACCGGCACTGGAATAGTAATTTTAAAAATTGTTGGTTAATTGTAGTAAAATTATTTGACTAAATAAAATTAAAATAAGGGGATAATTTAAAAGGGGGGAGATGATTATGGGGAATTACGGTAGGTAGAAATTATCAAAGTAGCCATGCAAACAATCTCTTTTCTACAGATTACTCTCTCTCTCCTGTACAAACCAACGACGTAGTCAGTCCCCAATGTAACTTTTCCTCTTGCTGAGTGTATTGTGTGTTGGTTGTGCTCTTCATATTTTTTTTAATTTTGTTATAACCTTTGCAATTTAATTATTTAGTTCCCTTCTTGCAATTGTACAATTAATTAAAGTGCCAAATCATGACAATCTTTCATATTTTACTTGTCCTCGTGTCAGTCGCCGTGGATTTTGTTGTGGGCTCAAAGTATCAGCCGCCAGAAGTTGGTAAGAGAGAATGGAATTTATTTAAATTTTATTTTGGCGGTAGATTTATAATTGAGAGGGTACATTTGAATGAAATGTCATTTTTAAATGAATTTAATTTTAATAGGGGGAAAAACAGCTGGATTAATTGGGATTGGAATTTTGGTGGTGGTGGGGTTCGTGGCTTTGTTTTTGTACTGTCGTGGCCGGTCAGGAAGACAAAATGAGGGATCTTATGTGACGAGTTCTAAGAGAGGAAAAGCTAAATAAACGTCTTTATTAATTACAATTAAATCAAGTTCAAATTGTACTTAATTAAAAGACAAGGAGGAGGGTGCCTGATTAAACTGTGATTTTTT
>JAQIVZ010003361.1:0-14462 GCA_034700945.1 Arrhopalites spinosus
TTACCCTACCAGCGTTATTCACGATTTAAAAAGTGGGGATTTTTACCTACCGGGGATTTTTACCTACATCTCCCCTACATGTGACATTTTGTTCATTTTTTGTCCAAAGAAAAAGAACGTTTGCCCTTTTAGCAGTTTTGCATAATTTCATTTGGTTTTCAATCCTTGCTTCGTGGGAAACTATTTGAAAAAAAAATTCCTTTTTTTCATAATTTTAATTTCTTGTTTTAACTGTCTTTAAAATAATTGTGTGCTTCTAATTACAACTTTACATTAAATACAGGCTGGAAAATTTTATAAACTCAAGTCATAGGTAAGTTTAGTCAACTAAAAGTTGACGTAATTTTAGTTACAATATTTTACGTGTCTTTTATGCAATTTTTAACTTCTTTTGAAAAGTTTATTTTACAATAATCTGATTTGTAGAATAATTAGTTTAATGATATTATCTTTTTCGTTTATTGTCTAAACAAGGAACATTATTTGTTTACAGGTTCAATTTGTCAAGTCAAATATTCAACATCTTGGTGGATGACGAGGTCTGAAAAAGATGTACAAAGAAAATGCTTTTAAATATTTGATGTAAATTAAGTTTTAAACTCTAATTAACGTTTCAATTTTATGTCTTCAAGATTGTACAAGACTATAACGAAATGTATATGATGTGTTTAATTATTTTTTTACAAAAATGTGATGTAGGTACACATTGTATGCATTCTAATACAATGTGTCAATGACACAGTATCATTTATAATTTATAAATGATGATTATTTTATGAAACTTTGATAAACTTTAATTGAGTTTCAAATAATTATTTTGTGCATTCCTCAAGGATATTACAATTAAATTTAGTAATTCTTTACATTTAAGGTTCAAGTGAAATCCTGTCATGGCGAGGGTGGTCATTGAGACTAATACCTACAAAAAAGTAGGAATTAACGATACCTTCAAATTATTTCTGGTATGTTAGAATAATTTTAATTATACAAAATTTCATTTTAATTATTAATGTGAAACCCCTTTAACATTTCATTTAGGCTGGAGGATCAGCAGGCTTGGCAGCAGTAGGCATTCAATCCATTTACAAACCATCAACAACAAAAATATTACAACTAGTCCCTCTCGTTCCTTCTGGTACTACAAAAAATATTATTCAAACTCTAATTGTTCACCTATTGACCTTGATCTTTGTGATTTTATAGCGGCCGTGTTTTTCTCAACTTATGAAAGATGTAAACATTATATTTATTGGATTAATAACCAAGAAGTGGGCGATGCAGCTGTCAATGCTCATATTGCCTCAGTTTTTGTCGCACAAGCGGTAAACTCTATTTATTTATTTTAATTGTACTTTAATAATAATTAAAATGATTAATATGCCAGACAACTTCATTATTTTGTGCACCAATTCAAACTGCCATGAGCCTAAAGTCACTACCGAACGTACCCAAGAATGTCAGTCCACTACAAATTGCTAGAAATATGTGGATGATGGACAGATATCAAGTGAGTTTTCTTAATCACAATTAATTTTTCAAGTTATTATTTTAATAATTAATTCTCTGATAGGGTCTTTACAGTCAAGTATGGATAAGACTGTTCTGTGACCTCCCCGCTGCCCTTATTTTCTTTCCTGTGTACGAAGTCTTGAACCGGAAGTGGTATTTTTATAGAGAAGAAGACAACCTTAAGGACTTTAACCCTTTTTGTGGTTTCGTGTTTGGTGCTATTTCAGGTTATCTATCATTCTATTTTGTATTTATACTTTAATTATAGTTTAATTAAATGTTCTTGACACAATTCTTTTTCTTCAGGAACTATTAGTGGGGCCCTGACGACTCCGTTGGCTTCAGTTACGGATGAAATTCTTAATACAAAAGGCTCTTTGCGGGGATTAGAAGCGCAATTTATAGAATATGCAATAACATTTAAAGACTCATGGACGAGTCAAAGATCAAAGTTTGTGTTTATTGACTATTAATTCCATTTAAATTGTAATTAATTTTTAATTTGTAAATATTACAGACTTTATGCTCAACTTCCCACCAAAACTTTAGTGTCATCCATTGCTGGATCTTGTCTTCTTGGGTCGTACGAATTGTTTAGACGATACATTTTACCAGATTTTGATAGCCAGAAGCAAGAACAAAATTTCAATATTGAATATGGTTTTAAAGACTATGTAAAATAGACTATGTAGAAGAATCCACAATTAGTTTATTTATTTTCATGCCTGCCATTTTTGTACAAGCACGCCAGAGGTTGGACAAAAATAATTAGCGGGCAACCACTTTTTCTAAGAAATTCTAAGATGTTCAGTGATTTTCTATTAAAATAGCCCCTTTTATTAAGCGGGGGTCAAGAGGGGCGTGGCTTGTGCTTTTGCGAGCCTTACAGAAATCGCAGGCATGTTTATTTTAACTACACAAAACATAATTTGTGTAGATTGTTACTCTTGAAATGGGATTAGTCAGTTGGAAATAAAATTGATAATTAATTTTGAAAAAAAGCTAATGCCTTGCAACAAAAATTATTTTATTTATTGTCAATTCTTAATTATTTAGATTACAAATTCCTTTGGAAGGACCAATAGAATATTAAACAGTTAAATGATGATTATTCATTGCAATGACTTAAAATTATTTTGCAATTGAATGACGTTCAGTAAAATTTGCTTACCTACATTCTATCTTTTATCTTTTGTACAGTTTAATGAATTCTAAAAATTATAGGTACCTTATAATGTTAACTAGCAGCTAAGTTAACTTTTAATGAAAATTTTTTGATAGTAAATAGAAAATTAATTTCACCCATCACATCAGACTGCAGAATAGTTTATTTTGACAGTAATTAATTTACATGTTAAAAATTTAACCTCTACGACCACCACCACCATGATGACCTCCATGACCTCCACCGTGACCCCGTCTGAAGCCGCCTCTAATTCCACCCCTTTGACGAAATCCCCGATTTCTAATCAAGGCTGCTCCAGGGTGACCGAAAGGTCGTCGACGTCGTCTGTCATCTGGACGGAAAGGAAAAGGATAAATTAAAATTTGTCGCTTTTGTCTGGACTCTCCAGGAGTCTCTAAACTTTTGGGGGAATTTAACGATGGAGAATTTTTCTCATTTGTGGCCATCACGTCGGTCCTATTCTCTGGCTTCATTTTAAAATTTTCTGTCCCATTTTCCGAAGTAATTTCAGTTCCTTCTTTACTGTTGTTGAGCTCAAAGGAATTTATCTCTGTCGAGATGGTCAGGATGAGAAGGCAGAATATCTGAGATTTTGGAACAAAATTAACTTTTTGTTTTCAAGCGAATTAATTTTTTAAAAAAACTAGCTAAAACTTACACCCAAAGACTTCATGTTTTTGTGACTAAACTTTTGTAATTGTACAAGACTAATATTTTCTATGAACAAGAGTGCAAGACCAAGGTTAAAATTAAATGTGCAAATTAAGATGATGCAATGGACAATTTCCATAAAGTGACTCATATTCCATTTAACTGAGGTATAAAATTTGTAATTTGCAAATCAATTACTATTACTGTCCAAGTTGGGTGACTTAGTTATGAGACAGACATAATTATTTTCTCTTCTCCTAAAAACTGATTCAAAATAATTTACACAAGTCGCAAATTGTTTTCTTATTATTATTATTCTTTATTAACGTGTTATAGCCTGTAGACCGTATTACACGAGTGCCCCACAGGTAACACAAAATAGGTATTTACATAGACTTGACAATTTAGTAATTGGCCAATGTACAGTATTATTAGGGCTTTGGTTGTTTTTACTTATAAAATATAGTATGCTTAATTATTATTTTGACACAAATTCAAGGTCACGTCTCCCAATTAAATACTTGTCAATACAAAATTTAAATTCAATTTTCTATTAATTTTAATGTATTTTTACCTGTATACAAACAAGTTCCTTTACGTAAACAATTAAACTGTTTATGTCATTTAAATAATGTCATTAATTCACGAAAAAATAAAGTAAAGTGTAGATACAATTTGTGATTAACTAAAAAAACATTTAATTAGGGACTCGATTTTTTCCCCTCCTGCTAGGTCGAATATTATGAGCCATAATTTTATGTACCCTCAGAAGTTTGCTTGTCTTAAATTTCTGGCCACAAACTTTACATTGATAAAATTCCAGTAACGGTCTCTTCCAATTCATTCTTGCTTTATATGGCCGACCTTGTTTTGGAGACCTTCGGTCTGCATACTTGCGTTGTCGTTCCCATTTTTCGGCTAGTCGTGTGGCATCATCTTGAAAAATGACTCTGGGTTCTTCCAAAACTACAGGTTGGGAATGATACTTGTTAATGTGACTATTTAATTTTTTCTTGCGGAGAAAAAAACGTTGACAAAATGGACATGGCTTAAATTGTGGTGGGAGTTGATCTCTTGGAACTTTGTTGTGACGGACTCGAACATGCCGAAGATAAAGTTTTTCCAAATTAAATTCTTCATGACAATTTTCAAGTTGACAAAGGAAATAATCCGGTCGAGCATGAAATGTTTTTTTATGATAATTTATCCCCTCTTCAGCTGAATAGGATGCACCACACAGATCACAAAGATAACGATCCCCTTGATGTATCTTCATGTGTTTACGCAGCGTCTGTTTCCGGACGGAAGCCCCACAAACGTCACAAAGAACTTTCTCGTCTACAATAAAAATGATTATTTTGCATTAATTTATGTACTACCAATATTTGATTATTATTCAATTTAAATTAAACTTACTTAAGTGGACACCTAAAATATGATTTGTGATTGAACCCTTGCATGCGTACAAATTATTTGGACATAGTTCACATATAAATTTATCTTCCTCTGTTGTCGTGAAGGCAAAACCAGAATACAAAAATTTATTCGGGTCACCGGGTACTTGCTCAACTCTTCTTGGGATTTGGGTTATTATTCTCCCTCTACTTCCCCTCAGATTACCATCTTCATCTACATATCTCACTACTTTGTATAATTTTGGAGGTTGTTTTGGTCCTTTCCGTTTTCTTGGGAATGATTGAACGAAATCATCATCTGAATCATCATCATACTCTGTACTGGATTCTTGATTTTGGTCTTTGGCTTTCTTTCTTGATTTTGGTCTTTGGCTTTCTTTCTTGATTTTGGTTTGGGTGTCTTTCTTAATTTTGGTACGTAATCCTCTGAGGGATCATCATCATGAAATTCTTCTCCTGCTTCCTCTTCTTCATCATCACTGGGTTTAAATTTAGCTTTTTCTAATTCTGCTTCTAGATATTCTGAAAGGTCATCACAAAATTCTGGTTCTTCTTCTTCTTCTGGTTCTTGTGGTGGTGATTTTAGTCTAGTGGTGGTAGTACTTTTGGCACAAGTCCTTTTTGGTAATGTAAAAGTCACTTTTTTCTTTTTGACCTCATTTGTAGGTTGTCTAATTGGCAGGATTTGTTGTACTGGTTTTGTTTGGGGGGTCCTCCTAATAATAATAATTCTAGTTACTTTTGACTTTTGATTGGACTCATTATTGGTGTTGGATGGTTTAATTTGAGATGATGTTGAAGTAGGAATATCTTGCACTGAATTGGGGAGACCAACTTTCCTGACATAAATAATATTTTTTTCCATTCTAGCAAGTATGTTGGGTCTACGATAGTCAAGAGACTTATCATCATCTTGTTTATTTTGAATTGGAACAAAATTAATCTTCTTTTTCTGGCTTGTAGGAATTATGTTGGGTCGTTGACGCTGGTGGTCTAGAGATTCATTTTCTTTAATTTCAACATCACCTGTAATCAATAGATTGGGAGGTTCTATTTGTAAAGGATCTTCCTCTACTTCTTTCATGCTGGCCTGACTTTCAGAATCAGAATCAGGCATTTGGACACTTGTGTCTATCAGAAGCTCTTCCTTCATTTCCGGTTCATTACTTAAATGATTCACATCATCATCATTGGTTTCAATTGATGTAGGAAGAGAAGTATGAGTTGGGTCTAATCTTGACAGACCTTGAACAACAAGTAAAACAATAATGGCAATAAAGTTATTATAATTTGAATTGTAGTTGTGAATGTAAAATGATGATTATTTTTAATTTTAAAATCTTACAAAGTGTAGGACCAGCAATCATGTCACGAATTAGTTTGATCCTGGAGTCTGTGAGAAGAGGATGACTCGAGTCGACTATTTGTTGCTTGGCATTTTTGTCTTTATCAGAAATGACATTTCGAATGGATTGTAGTTGAACATTTAGTTCAGTCAAAGTCTCTGCAATTTCACGACATGATGGACAGAAGGGTCCGTCTTCTTGACTGAAATCCCATTTTAATTTATTCACTGGAATCCCAAAATGTTGGCAAAAATTGAATAATAATGTTTCATTCTGTGCCATTTGTACTCGAAGTCCAGTCAATCCTTTCCATTTTTGCTGAAAGTCCCACTTTGTATGACAAATTATACAGGAGGACAATTTTTTTCTTGTGACGTCTTGTACTTGTTCCACGGTCGATATTTAAAATTAATTCTATTCCCATACACCTGTAATACAGTAAATTAATTATTAAGTGCCACAAATTAACCTCAGGTCAAGAAAGAAGGGGAAAAAGGGTTATCCAGCCTGGATTATCCAGGAAGTCTTTTTCACAATTTCACGAGTATTAAAATAACATGACAGCACAAACAAGGAATGTACGCAATATGTTAAATTTAAATTAAATTAAATCTTACTTTTTTCATTTAACTTCAGACCCAGTTAACTCAATAGTCCATTTAATTTTGTTGTAGTTTTGGATTTCTAAGATTTTTGAGAAAAAAAACAAATGCTCAAACCGCGTGGACAGGGATTTCTACAAGAGCGGATGCTTGAGGTAGTTGGGGACAAAAAATGAAAAACTCGTTAGTTCAACAATTAAACCCACAATTTCACTATATAATTTCCACAAAATAAAGACTGTATGAGTACTTTTTCATGAAAGAGCATGTTAAAAGAAGATTTGCGTTCAAAATGGGGTCGTTCAACTCCCAATAGTTTCCGAGATTTTGAATTTTGAAGTTGGACAATTTTGTCATTTTGAGTCAGTTTTCTTGCTAAAAAGTGATGAAAACTGTTCATTTCAAAATTCCATATCCCCGAAACGGTTGAGAGTTGGACGACCTCATTTTGAACGCAAATCCTCTTTTTCCATGCCCTTTCAGGAAAAAAATTGAAACATTAAAAAACTAATGTGACCTGACCCTTGGTGACTTTTTTGGTTGACCTTAGAGTTCCTGAGGGGTTCCTTCATGGTCCACTTCAAAAAATACATGGATATCTTTGTCAATCGAACGAAATACTTGTTTTCCATACAATCTCAACTGGAAGAAAATTTACAAAATTAATTAAATGCAAAATGACTTTTAATATTCAATTTTTTGTGATAAATAATAATCATTAGAAAATAATATTCATTAGTTATTAATGGACTAATTGATTTACCACAGCATCAGTGAACATGAATCTTTTGTCAGAACTAATAAATAAATTATGCCAAACAGAGAGAAATTGTTCCAAATTCATCTGGCCAGTTGGACATTCTTTCACAAATGATGTGTACCATTCTTTTATTTCATTTTCTGTCCAATCAAATTATAATCAAGAAAAGAATTTTAATTTAATTTGTCCAATGATGTAATTTTAAAAAATTTCAATATTTTAAATTTTAATTCCAATTCCAATAACTTAATGATAATATTTTTTACCTGAGAAGGCAGTCATTCTTGACAATGATCTCACAGTTTCAGAAGGAATGCTGCTTTTTCCTACTCCCATTTTTTAAACACTGTTAAAAATCTAAAAACACTACAAAAGTCTTACTTTGATAAGAAGAGTTTTTAATTGTTGAATGTTTTTAAAACTTTAATTGTGATAAATTGTAAATTATCTACGTGATTTAAAGTAAAAAAGTTTATCACAGCCTGTAAAATGCGAATCATTGAATCACAGCTAAAAAATACACAAGACACGAGAACTGATTAGCTTCACGTCTCTCTGACTAATGTTAATGGTTTCGTTATCTTGGATTGGCAAATGTGAAATTGGTGTGATATTATTCTAACTAGTAAATTATTTATTTATGAATAAATAGGCTGGCAATTTTTAAAAGATATTTTATTGTTATTTATTCAAATACCAAACTCATTTGTACCATGTACCTGGAGCACTCTCACAATCAGTAAGTTTATAAATTGGCTATATAGCCTGAAGTTGAAAAAAATAAGTATGTTAAAATAATTAAAGCATATTCAGTGATAAAACTAAGTAAAAAAACTAAATCTAAATATTATGTATTTGAATAATTAGATTAATTTAAATATTACATTAATACAATTAAAATCATAATAATTTGCTTCTCTAATTTAAACATAAGAATGGGGGTCCATCTCTAAGAGTTGACGGATCCGTTCTTGACTGTTGGCTGCTTTGACAAACTCATCGAAAGTGATCTGTCAAATAAAATAATATTTTAATTATTAATTATGTATGCGCAATGGTCATACTCAAACATTTTTGTAAAATAATGAGAGATTTTTAATAATTATCTTGATTATCTGTGTCACACATTACCTTCCCATCTTTATTGAGGTCCATCTTCTCAAAAATAGTTTCAGTGAGTTGGGATTTGGACATGTTGAAATCTCCCTTCATTATCTCCGTCCCGTACATTTTATACAGTGCCTACAATTTTACATTATAAAGATTGTGCATGAATTACAAGAACCAAAAAAAACAAATTAATTTTAGTCAAAATGGTTTATTTTTCCAACGTTTTTGCAATGGAAATTCAGTCTTATCATGACTTTCTTTAGGGTAATGAAATTTCTAATGCTAATTTCGAAATCCAGATTATCTTCTAATTTGCATAAACAAAAAAAATGAGGTAATTTACCTTAATTATGGAGTCAAGTTCATCCTTGGTGATGACACCATTGTTATCTTTGTCATAGACGTTGAAAGTCCATTTGAGCTTCTGTTCCAAAGATCCCCGACCGAGAATGGACATGGCTGAGAGGAATTCTTTAAACTCAATCCAATTATCATTATTCTCATCAAAACACCGAAAAATTGTTTCTGCAAACTGAAAAAATGAATGAGCATCATTAATATTTCATTTTTTTATTATTATTATTTTGAAAATTTAAATTCTACAATTTTATTCAATTAAAAAAATGGACTTACCAAGTCTGGATTGCCTCTTGGAAAAATATCACAATAAATGATTTTGAATCTTTCTAATCCAATTTTTCCATGGGGGCTGTCCGCCATGAATCGTTCATAGGCTTGTTGAATTTCATAAGCTGGTACAGAAATCATAAAATTAAAATAATATTTTAATTTTACAACTATATTATAAAAATTAATACAATTTTTATTGACTTATTTTATTAAAACATGGAATAATTTTCAAAGTATCAAAAGTCAGTTTACATTTTAATTTCTTGTAAGTCCTTACCCTCAAAGGCTGTATGATGAATGAGCTCCTTCAAGACTTCATAGTCCAAAACATGTTGCTTTAATACTCCCATTATTTTAATTTTTCTAAAATTTCAATCGACTTTAAATACTACAATTTATTGGCAATTAACTAAACATTTTAATTGATAGTCAACAACTTGCCAACTCAAAGACACAAAGGAAACTAATTTTATTGAAGTAAACAAATCAAAGTTGACGAGAATGAGACTGACCATTAACTGAATATTTGTTCAAAACTGAAAGACAGAATACACATTAAAATTTAAATACGGAAGACAATGGTAGTTTATGCAAAATTCGCTGATAAGTAAAGAATTACTAGTAAACAAAATATTCTTAGACTAGAAAGACATTGGAGAACAAAGGAGAATGCAAAAATGTTTCGAAATGCATAAATAATTTGAAAATATGAGATAGATTTCATTTCAATACTCTGAATGTTTATATTACATTAAATGAAAGAATGTAGAAATACCGTCAAGTCTACATTATTTTAATTAGATGATTATTTGCAAAAAAAAACTTAAAACAATGTGCAAAATTCCTCTTTTTTCTTAAATGAAATTGTCCTTGCCCTAAGTCCCTCCTGGAAAAGCAGGACAAGCCGCGAAGTAAAAACAACTAAAAAAACTGGAGAATGTCAAGTTGCCTCATGGAAGGACATAGGCGGCTTTATAATATAATGTAAAATGGCCCATGTTAGTACAGAAATTGTGAAAAAATTCATGTGCATGTGAAATCGAATGCTTTACTTTTTTAAAAAAATTCATTTCTTTGACCCCTGCCCAAGATCAAAGTTAAAAATGCCATTTTGAGTGATGGTCTAAAGATTCCTAGGTAAACCACCACCGAGTTGATGATTGTGAGTGGCGTTGAAATTGCACTTAAGATTTTCCTCTCCCATTTACTGATTAAATAATTAAATAAGTAGACATTCATTTTCTTTTAATTTTATAGTACAAGCAGAAACAAACAACAAAACTGTTTATGCTAATTTATCCTCATTATTTTGTCTTTTGAATTTTCACGTTTAAATTTTTTTTTATTTAAAACTATTTAAAATGGAAGAACAATTTTTGTCACTTCAACGCCGTTTTGAGTTTTGATGGTGACGAGGTCCGGAGAGTAAGGGAGTTGCCAGTTTGTCTATGTCGACTTTTCATAGATGGGCTGGAAAACTCACATTGTGGGTTTGACTTTTATGATGACCCCAGGTCATCATTTAAAATTATTACTCGTAAACTATTTATAAAAATCTCAACATTTTGGCAAGTGAAATGAAGAGTAATTGATACTTGGGGCTTATAATTTTTTCGTGGGCATGATTCATTATGTTTGAGATAAGTTTATTCTCATCTCAAGTCAGTTACGCAGAACTTCCATGTACGCCAAAGTTTACATTAAAGAATATTACATGTAAAAATTGTAGGCTGGATTAGGGTTGTCGCATTGCCAAGAAATAAATTGATCATTCCACCAAAATAATTTAAATAAAATGAGAAAAAAGAGACAAGAGGACAGCATGAAATAATTCATTGTTTCAAAAAGTGTGATATTTAATTCATAAATAATGAATCAAGTTTCCAAATATTCATCAATTCATTTGATTACACTGTAGAGCAACGAACAATAGTAAAACATAATGATCAAATCACAACCTCCATTGAGTCAAAATAGAGAACAAAACAGAAAATTATATTTGCAATTTGTTCTGATAGACGGAAATAATCCAACACATCAAAAATTCATTAAATTAGACTAGTGCTAAATATATGACTAAAAAAGGTTTCAAAACTAACAATACAAAAAAAGGCGAAATACTTTTTGAAAAGTGCGTACAATTTGGTTTCACCACCAAATGACATTGTAATACTCCGTACTAGAAAAAATGTTAATTAAGATACATTTACACTTGACAACATCAATGTAAATTTGTAAAATAATAATGTAAGCCAGACACTTATATAATGAGTTTAAGGAGATTTGAAGGAATTTTTTGCTGATTCTGTCATAGCCTCCATGGAACTGGCACAATTTTTTGAGAGCCATTTCTTTGCCTTCAATGCCACCAACTCCCAACTTTCTTGCCTGTCACTCAGCTTGTCAGAGAAGGACGCTAAAGCCAAGATAGTGGCCCATCCATTGTTATCCCATCCTTGTTTTTCAGCCTCTGTTTATAAAATTGGAAAAACAATTCCAAAAATTAAAACTAATCTTGCTTCCAAAAATGAAAATATTTGTATTTGAGTTATATAAAATTCTTACGAGTTAGTAATATTACTCACCTTTTTTCACTAAATTCATGTCGAGGCCAAGTGCTTGAATGAGTGACTCAGTGAAATTGAAAGATCCATTAAATGATTGCAGACTGACAACTTTTTCAAGAGGGTCCTTTACTTTACTGCTACTATCGTCAGTTTCCATTTCCTCATCAGAAGAAATGGAATCTTCACTAATATCTTCCATATATTTATATTTTCTAACATTTTGTGGAGGGGCTGCAAAAAAAGAACGTAATTAAATTAATCTTCATCTTAATTATCAATCAAATTTAATTATAATAAACAATAAGTAAAATAGGAATAACATTGTCTATATTTAAAAATAAAATGTTAAAGCAATTACCGCATTTCTTCGCAATCATCCTACTGGCTGTATAATATATAAAATTTGAATTATTTTCTATTATTTAACTGACAATTAAATTAAAAGTAAACGTTAAAAACAGCTGAAATTACTGTAATCAATCCGCGGTGCCCTTCCACCACCATTCTTTGAGGCAGCTGTGGAAAACATTAGAATTTAAATAAATTAGAGACCATATTAAACAATCTAAAAAATAAAACACAGACTGCAAATGCATCACACTATGATTTAAACCATGGCAAGTAAACTTATAGATCGTCCTTCCTGTATGTGAGGGGACCCAGCAAGCTAGAAGTTTACTTGTGGTTTGAACCTCAGTCATTTTGACCTGCAGGATCCTGCAGGGGAAAATTATTTCTACACGATCCTGCACGAATCCCCGGGTCACACCATGGTTTAAATCATAGTGTGAATGCAGTCTTACTTTGCTTTGTACGAGCCGCCCCCTTTGGCATAGATAGGAGCATAGATCCCCCGCATCCGCTATGCCAAACATGAGCAAATTGGGAGGGAACAAATCGAGTTTGCATGACCCAGCTCTCTGGTACTTTCTCATCAGTTGCCGTGTCCACAGCCACAAAACTTGTATACTTTGAGGCAATGCCTATGGTCAAGACAGATTCTCAATTAAAAAGCCCCTTGTAATAATTGATTATTATAATTTAAATTTAGAAACCTTCGGAGACAACAAGTTGAATAATTTCCGTCTTAAAAACTTGTTCCTCTTTCGGAATAGATTCTTCTGCACTGAAATGACGCTTATTGAAACCCAAAGCAGCTACTTTGAGTTCAATTTCACGGACAATTTTTATGGATGCGAGTTTGTGAAGCATTCCAGTACAGCCCACATCATTATCTTCTGTTAGCTACGAATATATTTTAGTTATTAAATAATTCAATATTCACAATTTAAATTGTTCCTACAAAAGAAAAAAAACTTACCTCAATTTGCACAATCAAGGGTCCATCCGGAGATTCTGCAGTGATCGTGGCACCAGTTGGAGTTTCACTTTTGTCAAAGACACCAAATACAACAAGTTGAGATCCATCAAAGATTGGAGGGATCCTTTCTGGTGCTTGTCTGTAAGTCTTTTTGACTGGTTCCGACTCTGTCGTTTCAACTGGTTTTCCATATCCCATCAAAGTTTTTGTTGTGACTACTTCCCCAGCCTTTGGTTTTTCGGATGAAGGGGTCACTCCATGTCATGAAATGCGCACATCTGTCAAAATAAAATAATATTGAAATATGATCCAATCCAGGTTAAATAAAATTATTAAATTAATTACCTGTGAGAGATGGCTGCATGGCATCCTTCAATTGTTGTAAAACTTTCTTGTCAATTGTTTCATTATAAGTGACAAAAGCACTAGAACCACCACCAGCCTGGGCAATGCCATCAACCAAATGATGAGAAGCCCCATCCCCGATTCCAAATGAAAATACCCGACTTTCATGTGCTCTAGCTTTGGTCAGTCCAATGACTTCTTCTGTATTCCCAACTTCTCCGTTTGTGAGAACAAATATTTGTCGAAGATAGCCAGGGATTGGAGGAGAGGCATAAATTTCTTTCAAGGGCTCTAAAACCTCAGTTCCAGAGTTCCATATCACCCCCCAATACTACAAATGAGTAAATGAATAAATCTTATCTAATATACTTATACTTATATAAAAATACAGTTTAATGAGGATATTATAAAAATAATTAAAATAAATTATTATTTTTTACGTTTAGCATACGCAGTGGCCTTTTTCAAAGTGTTGTCATCATACTTGACACTTTCGGGAAAGAGTAATTTGTGCACACTTCCAAATCCAACAATGTTGAAATAGCAGTCCATTGGCAGAGAATGGATGAAAAGCTATAAATATTTTACAGGTAAGATACTTTTAGCTATTATTCAAATGTTTAATATTTAAAAATAATCATCATTAAGGAAACCTACAATCAAGGCTTTTTTGGCTAGTTCAATACTTTGACCTTGCATAGAACTAGAACGATCCAAGACGAATACAAGTTCCACTTTTTGTTCGTCAAGCTTAAAACTTGGAATGAGTTGAGCCATTATGGCTAGAGATGAGTCCGATTTCTATTTCCGATGTAAATTCACAAAAAGTAAAATATCATTCATTTTCTATATCAGGTAATTATTGGAAACAGAATATTATTTTAAAATGTGCCTCACCTCAGAATATAAACGAGGTTTGTGAGGTTCTTGTGGCGTAATCAAGAGAACAAAATCTCGATCCATGTCCGTTGTCTGTCCACTCAATTCAACAGTCGCTTTAGACCATGAAGGCTTCTCTGG
>JAQIVZ010003362.1:0-14460 GCA_034700945.1 Arrhopalites spinosus
TGACATGACAGATTCTATGGAAAGAGCTTCAGCCTCAATAAATGTGAGTTTTTATTACAATACTTGTTTTACAAGTTATACAGATAATCTGTAAGAATATGTAATAAATAATAATCATTCCCTTTTTTAGAGCGTTGAAAATTTAACTTTTGCAAAATATACGGAAATGAAGTATGAGCCTGTAGTTGGACAAGTAGAGCAAGGAATGTACAATGGACGATTTGATTGGGAAAAATGTCAAGAGCCGTCTGGAGTGCGACCTTATATTACCATAGCTTTACTTGGAATGACTGAAATTGTTGCAGAGGTACCAAAATATGCCTTTACTAAGAAACTATTTTATTCTTTGAGCATTTTAATTGACACATAATTTGTTTGGTACAATAGGTCAGAGCAGTTTCAGAAAATTTAGTGTCCACTGTGATGGCACAAGTTGTCGAGAATGTCTGTGAGGAATTGACAAGACTTGTCTCTTGTATACCCAAATTTAGGGACAATGGAAGCTTCCAAGGCACGTTGGATGTACTTGCTTTTCAAAATGCTGTCGAGTCATTTCTCACTCCAAACTCAAAGTAAATCACTTGATTATTTATTCAGCAAAAGAATTGTTTAGATTCTAAAAATATGTTCATGTTCAAATTATTGCAGAATCCTCTTGAAAGAAACTTTTAGTTTAATCCCGCGTTCAGGAGAACTTCTGCGAAGGAGGTATGCACAAAAATATTACAAATCTGTATGTCATTATTCTAAAGCTATGTAGTTTTTTTGGCTTTATTCGGATGGACATACTCACTATATATTTTTAATTTTTATTTTTATATATGTTTCAGAAAAGTACAACAACTATTGGAAGTTTATAGAAACCAAAATAAAGTGCAGCTACAAGTTTTCACCATACAATCAAATGGCTGAGTTCTTGGTCGAGACCTTGAAATTCTACTGTTGCCTCTGTAATGCTCTTCTCATTTTTCTAACGGTTCAAGCCAAAGAAATGTAAGAAAAACATTGATACGACTACACTTTGAATACAAGTAGCCTTAAGCAAAGAATTAGCATAGCTTATCTACCGGAATTTATCCTTCTTATGATGAGTGTGCAACAAAGAAAGTTAAAGTATGAACGATGGATAGACTGTAGCTGATAGATGTAGGAAGTTTTTATCATTCAGCATATTTGCAAGCAAAGTTATGCTAGTTATGTAAAATAAAGACTTTGATAGTTTTACCTCGCTAAATACTACACAAATGATTTAAGTGACAGTGCAGTGGTAGCGACTCGCAGTAAACAATTTAATACAAAATTAGAAGAGAAAAATGGCAGAAACTGGATCAAATTTTGATTTAACTGCTCCTTACTTTTCTCCATTTAACTACTCAAGTCTGGATTTTAAAAAACTTGATCGTTACAGAAGGTGAGTCAAAATTTAAATTAAATTTAAAACTTGTTTTAATAATAAAGTTTTATATTGTAAGTTGCATTCATCAGTTTCTTTTCGATATTTTATCTATCTGTATAAAAGGTTAAAAATACTGTATTTACTATTTATTATGGTCTTTCCTTTTTAGACAACAAAAGTTTACGGATGTCAGACTTAGAGGGAAAGGCAGTAGAAAATCATTAATGGCCCACAAGGTTATTCTTGCTCTGAACTGTCCATACTTTGAAAAGTTGTTTTTTAATAATCGGACTGGTAAATTGAATTTTGTGGTACCTCTTCCATTCCCCACTTTGATGTCTTTGACTACGTGAGTTAATTAAGTTGAATATATACTTATCTAAATTATATATGCATGTTAATTTTAAATGTAAAAAGTACACATGTACTTAGGTATGCTTTTTTGTGTGTTCATATTGTAGGTATTTATACACGAAAATGGAGCCGAATTTGACTGCTGAAAATGTTGAGTTAATTTTGAAGGGAGCCAAGACACTTGAGCTTGAACAAATTATTTCATCATGTATTAAATTTTTGGAAAGAAGTTTGAAAAATCCAAACCCAGTTTCTCTCTGGCTCGCCGATGAATGTGTGCATATGGTTGGCAATTATGGTCAACCACTATCATCAGCCATGATAAATTTTGACTGTCTACCGAATCAACAATCCTTGGTACCGATGAATACAAATTTTGAAGTGGCTTGGTCACAGAACTCCTCGACAACACATTCCCTACAGAATTCTTCCTCTTCAAAAAGTGTACAAAGTAGGGGCAATACAATATCCAAAGGGGCAAGGAGAAGGAAGAGGAAACGTGAAAATAAAGAGATTTTGGAAAAAAATACACGTGATGAATCTGACAAAGCTTTGTGTGTGTCGGACCGACAGAAATTAATTCCACAAAAATCATGCCTTCCATCATCTTCATGTCAAGCTAGGCTTCAAATTCTTACGTCCACCAATTTGGACGACATTTTACATTCCGAGTCTCTTTCCAGTTCTCCAGATGAAGAAATTTCTTATGATGATTATATGGAACATGACGTTAAGCCTGATATATTTTCCATCGAAATGAATAGTCAAGAAGGCTCTACTGAATTTGACAAGTCTTTAGCAGATGAAGGAGAAAAGGAATTCAAGATTAAGCTTCCACTGACGACAAATGTCATTGATGAAGAAGTCGGACATTCGTTGAATAAATCAAAGCCGCGAAAACGACCAGTAACTCGCAAGTCTTGTCAGTCCTCGAATAATCAAAAGAAGGTTTCCCCTTTGAATAAATCCAATTTGAATGAATCGATACTTGTTAAAATCGAAGAAAATACAAATGATTTAAATCCGAGTACACTGCCAAAAAGGTTTCGGTATACAGTGGATGATGACAACTTGAATGAAAACATCGTTGACGAATTAGCAATTGAGACTACAGTAAATCAAGATTTGAAGCCCATAATAAATCCTTTGAAGGAAGTTGAGTTAGTTATCAAACAAGAACCAGATTTGGGCCAATCATTGGACTATGAGTATCAAGAGATAGACAATAAATGGAAAATGGAGTGGGATAGTCATTCAATGATAATCTTTGAGAGCAATGACAATATCATGGCGTATGATTTTCATGTAATTTCTTTTCTTTTTAAAAAAACACATTATGGACTTTTTAATAACTTTTTTGCCTGACTTTTAGTAATAACTTTACAAATTCTATGACCTTAAATAATGCTAAAGAAGTACATAATAATGTTTTCTCTTGTGTTATTTCAAATATTTATAGACACAAGAAAGCATGAAACTTTTAGAGAATGCTAAGATAGACAGAGAACGCGGAAGTATAATTTATTCAAATTCAACTCAGAAATTGTACGTGCTTGGGGGAAGGAATGATGTGCCTCAACTCCTTGGCTCATCTGGATCTAGAAGTTTACGTACATACTTGGAGTAAGAGAATCTTCCACAATTTTCAACTGCGGGTATTCTAATGACCAAGAAGAGAATTGTTAATGGTTCATCTTACTCACCACGCTGTCTAGGGGAGGCTCGCGCTGACTGTGGTGTAGCTATTTTGAAAAGTAATATCTACGCTGTAAGACTATTACTAAACTGACATTAAACTTAAATATTTAATAAACTCTGTGAAAAGATAATTCCTCATGATACAATTATAACTTCTCTTTCTTTGCAGATTGGGGGTCGTGGATTGAGACAAAGTAGTTTGAGCTCATCAGAAAGATTAAACATTTTAAATGAGGGAATGGGATGGACTTCAATTGCTCCAATGGTACAAGCTCGTGAGAATTTTGGTGTGGGACTTGTTGGGGATTCCATTTTTGTTGTAAGTTCGGAAAATCATGGTTAATTATTCTTGTATTTATTTTAAATTTATTAAATATGTGTATATAGAATACAATAATGAATTAATACATTAATTTAGCCTCATTTTATAGGTTGGAGGATACAATTATTACACCAGCAATAGCCTCACGTCCACTGAGTATTACAATTCTGAAATTAATAAATGGATTCCAGGTAGGTTCATCTTATTTGAATTATGCATGCTGTAAAAATACTACAGCAAACTGACAAGATTATTTCTTATTATTTTCTCGATTTTTTGTATAAAGCTCCTGCACTCAAAGTTCGGAGATCTGGTGTCCGTGTCGCAGTTGTGAATTCTATTTTATATGCCATTGGTGGGGGAGTTTCTACTGGGAAAAAATGGATGAATCACAAGGATTTTGAACGACTAGACCCTCGAATGAAACAATGGATGCAGTCAAAAAGAGAGCAAGATAAAATGATTGTCGGACGACGGGATGCCGGTAATTTTTTTTTATTGTAAAAGTGACCACAATTTTTTAAATTAATTTGACATGCAGACTTCAATTCGTTTCTAAAATTAAATAATTTATTTCAGCTGTTGGAGTAATTGACGAGAAAATTTACGCCATTCATGATCAAATTCCAGGGGCGATGCCAGCGATTGAAATGTATGATACTCGGGCTGAAAAGTGGATTCAAGTAGGTAAAATGACGAATGTGAGAGGTGCTAAATTTCACTCTGTTGCTTTTACAAATTCAATGTGATCATTTTATAACAAAAAACTATTGACATGCCTAATTGTCCAATTCTTGTGACCAATCGTTTGAAGTACAATTCAATTTAATGTTTTAATTTTTTTTATCTGTTTTGACTATAAGATTTTGAAGCCATAATTTACAAATTAATGACACAACGTAATATAAATACTTAAATACGTAAATTCAGAAATGATTTTTTAATTTCTACTTGCAAAAGTCTTTTAAAAATTTTTAAAAATAAAAAAAGAATTTGACTCTATATGAAAAATAATTTTTTAGAAAATTCAGCTCTTTAGTTTTTTTTCTTCTTTATTGGATGTCTTAAACTATTAGCAATATTCGTAATATTATTATTATTCTTATCTAAAATGTTATCATCGATGCCATCACCATCCCCGTCATCATCACTATCGTCACTACAGTCGTCGCCCGAGCTAGAACTAGAACTGTAGTCGTCCGGTTCCATAGGATGACACCATAACTCCCACATTGTCCGAGAATAAACCAAAATTAAGAGTCCATTGTAGGATAAACTAATGACGGCTAATGTAATTGGGTAACCACACTAAAACAAGCATAAATTTCATTCAATCTTGTGTCTCATGAGAGTGAGAGTACTAATTAACAGTACCTTAAGATAAATTGTTGTGGAGGAAGATAATGCAATGAGAGAGAATTGAATCTACAAATTAGAAAAAGTTGCATAACACAAATGAAAGGTAAATATTCTCATTGCTGTGAACTTACAACATAAATGAGCATAAAAGCCTTTTTTGCTTGTTCCTTGGTCATAAATCTGTTGGAGTATTTAAAGTGGAGATATACCATGACATGAACAAAACTATTTAGCATTGTTGGGAACACAGCTGAACCTCCTGGACCGTACCTATTTTATGACAAAATTTTTAATTATGATAATTAAGTATTCTAATTGAAGAAGACATTACTTGACACTGATCCACATGACTATGACAATTGTGGTGTGGTGAAATACGAGGATAAAGGGCGGACATTGTTTCTTTGCTATGAGGATGAGGGCATCAATTAA
The DNA here is from genome assembly GCA_034700945.1 of Arrhopalites spinosus. Classification (NCBI taxonomy): domain Eukaryota; kingdom Metazoa; phylum Arthropoda; class Collembola; order Symphypleona; family Arrhopalitidae; genus Arrhopalites; species Arrhopalites spinosus. The sequence goes on from JAQIVZ010003362.1 coordinate 5,562, forward strand.
TTCAAAGATTTTGAGAAGAAAAAGGCCGTAGAGAAGATATGCAATGACATTGTCTGCTTTGTCTGTCTCAATGGGATAAAAATTAATTATGATACACATCAAATTATTAATTAAGACTAACACTTTGTCCCAACAGGTTGACAGAGTAGACTGTGATCTACAATGAACATGTACAAGAGGAGTGAGAGACCAAAAAACATGTTGGTCACGACGAGGAATATGTTATGCCAAACTAAATAATAATAGACTTCAAATGGTTGGTCATGTCGGGCCATATAATATGGTCCAATGTAATAACAAATGATTAAAAAAATGACGAGTAAAATCAAGGGAGACCATGCTGAATTCATGAGGAATAGATTCTTTGTTCGTCCATCTGCTTCCCCAAGTCCATGACTCGTTAGAGACCAGAGTTTCTCAAGTGCTCCCATTTTTGGGGACCCTAGAAAATAAAGTTGACTGTCAACCAAAGACAATGGAAACGGGCCATTAATTCATTACCTTGGCCTTACAGGGAAGGATTACCACCTAATTAAAACTCCCCTCTCTCATGTCTATTTTTGTGCCTATTTTGAAGCATTGTCAATGACAATTTGTCATAATTTCATTCTTGTCATGTGGGTCAAAAATTGTGTTTTTGGTCACCCTATACACTACGGACTCTTTGTTCGTAGAGACCCGAGAGACCCATTGACAAGTATGCGGGGTATTTATTAGGGTATTTGGGCTAATATCTATGTCAACAGGAATTTGGGAACGGGCATTCCTTGGACGAGGTCACTCCAGACTTGGGAAGGGTCAAAAGTTCACCAGACACAATGGACAGGGGTGCAGGCTGCAATCTGTCCCTGTCAAAGCGAAGCTTGAGGAGGGGCGCGTAAAAAAAATTCAAATGTTCATTCGCTTTTTTTGGGAGACTAATTGGAATTCTATCATTTAACAAAGCAGAAAACGAATCTCTGTCGAGTTAATTCAAAAAATAAGATAAATTTTAATTTGTACATGTTAATTGTTGGTGAAACCAGTTGATTTTAAATGGAATTACCCCGTGACAAAATTATTTTGTGACAAAATTCTCTGCCAATAATGGGAGAAAGTAGATTAGACTCTGTGTTGGACTTTGATCAAAAAATACGAGAGTTGAGGTCTTTAGGTAATGTTTTCAACTTAATTTTTTGTCCATTCAGGGTGACTTGTGTATTTACATGTAGTGTTACTTTAGTCGGATTGAAAAATTGTGAAATTCAAAGTTTTTTGACTTGATTTGAAATGTCTAGACATGTCCGAGTAATTTATTATATTTATGTTAATGTCCTCATCCCGCATCTCTCGCGTCTAGGATCCACGTTTCACAAGTTTATCCCCAATTCTTTAATTGTAGTACAGTACAATCAACCTGGAAGTTAATTTAAATTGTACTATACTTTATAGTTTCATTTATTTCATCTATTTTTGACAAGACAAGTCAACGTGAAGGAGAATAGGCCTTTCTTTGTTTGTCTTGTTTAAAAAATTATGAGCAAAAACATGGTTTCCATTTACCTTTTTATAATATCAAAACTCATTTTTGACGTATTTTCTCAAACAAAACAATTTCAAGTAGTTTATTGTCATTAATGTATGGACAGCCTCCGCTGAATAGTTGTTATATGTGAAAGATGCAGAGTTTGTTAAAATGGCTGAATAACACAGACATGACGGTTACGTGAGAGAGCGAGAGTTTTCATGGGGTGCATTTATGAAATTGAGCATTGTGAATCTTAATGATTTTAATTTGATGGTGAAAAAAGTAATAATAATGAAATTTAATATTGTATTGTGTTACAGAATTGAGGGCTTACGGTGCATTGTTAACTGCATTTCGTAAGTGAAAAAAATTATTTTTTTGATTTATTTCAAATACCTCTTCAATTAAAAACTATTCATTTGATGAATTTATAACACAAATTATGTTTTTATCTTGTCATAGGTGCGGCAGGAGATCTTGATGAAGAGAAACGGGATACTTTAGGGATTGTCCGTAAGTTTATTTTGAATTTTTCTTGTTTTTTTTGACCGAGACCTTGAAACTTGTTTTTAAGTAAACTATTCTATTTAGGACAAAGTTTGAAAATATCGGAGGCTCGACACAAGGTTGAAGTCCGTAAGTAACAATTACTTTATTCCTTTCTTTTTTAATTGAGTATTACAATTGCCATTGTAAAATTGTTATTTTTCAAATTAATGAATTAACAATACAGAAATGTGAATAAAGTTATTTAGTTTAGTAAAGGAATAATCAAGTTTACATTTTAAACATGTCAATAAATATTTAACTATATTTTCCATATGTTTTTTTAGGACGCGTTGCCACCCATCCTCGATTATGTCTCATAGCTGATGCGTAAGTTTAACTTAAACATTTTTTTTATGTCATAAATGTCATACACGTGTCATTTTTAGGGTATGCTCATATGTTTTGTTATATGACCACAATAGAGACGAAATGTCAAAATAAATAAATAAAAAAAAATTTGAGAAACAAATCATTCTTTTCCAAAATAATTTTAGTCAACTGTATAAAGTTTTAATTTTAATTTGTTTTTGGCAAAATTGTCACAAAATTCAATTTAATTTTATATGTAACAGGGTAAATGGCTTCAACACAATTCAAGACTGGAGAGATGAGGGTTTTGTTGAGTTACCATCTGAGAAGCCAGTCTCCCGCTTGCCAAGTAGAGCCTACAGAGTGACGAGAAAATTGAAATTAAAAGAAGAGCAAGATGCAGAATCAGCAGCCCTACGTTTTGACACTCTAAAAAAGCTTAAGGATGAAGAGTCTTTCTCGTTAAGACCAAGAAAGACGATTAGAGCCATCAAAGACTTTACACCCATCACAACCTTAAATGGTTGGGCAAGTAATGATGACGATGAGAATAATTCAGATAATGAGACGACGACGACGGAGAAAAAGCCAAATATTTTTTCACCACCTGACTACCAGTCTTTAACACCAAAAATAAGAAAAAAGTTAGGATCAAACACTTCATCAGACTCGGAATCTTCTACAGAAATCAGTATAGAGTCTCTAAAGAGGAAAGGACTGTTAAAATATACTAGACCACCATCCAAAAATCCTCTCAAAACATTAAAGAAACAACAAGCACAACAACAGCAACAACAAATCATGAGACAAAAGTCTCCACATAAATTAATGCCAAGAGTACAACAAAGATCTTCCCCCGACATTATAGATGCTCCCGTGTCCCCACCCAAGAAAATGTCATATAGTGAAAATTCTCATCTTATCCAAGTCCCAAGACCTCGTGGACCCAAAAGAAAAATTTCATTGGGTAGTCCAAGTGGGAGATCTAATATAAAAGTTAGTCGTAATAATTCCAAATCATCAACATTTTCATCGTCGGGAGTTGCTAAAAGATTCAAGAAAATGCATGGTCATTATCTTGATGATGACTTGCTCCCACCATCTTCCAATTCTCCAAATCATAAACATAAAGTAAAAATAAGGAGAAAGAGAACCAATCTTCATCCATCTGAATTACCAAGAGATATTGAGGATGGTCTCTATCCACCTTTTATAGAGGGACGAGGAGGGGAAGAGGAAGAAATTGGAAGACCGTATCATCCCGGTTTTATTAGCAACAGACCTAATTTAACTGGTCGTGGAATCACTCGTAGAGGTATGTCAATTACTCTGTATAAATTTCATTTGAATTATTGCATAAATTTATTTTTATTATGTACGGTGTCACTTCAATTTTGTTGAAATTTTAATTATTAGGAGGACGGGGAACACGGGGAGGACCAAGAGGAGGTATGAGTCGATTTGATAGAGGTACAACAAGTGGACGAGGTCGGGGCGGAGGAAGGGGACGAGGACGAGGAAAATTAGGAACTAGAGGAGGTGGTTCTTCCAGAGCAAATAAATTAAAACAACCACAAAAGACGATAAAACCGAAAATGCAACAGTCAAAAAGAAAACAATTGGATGAAGTTCGAGTAGAATTTTTAGACGAGGGGGAGAGTGACAAAGATGACCACAAGGACATGGATTCCGAACAAGAGCGTATGATTCGAAACAAGTCCATTAAATATGGTATTGATTTGGATTTGGACGCTCAAGAAGAGGAGGAAGAAAAGAAGAAACGAGAGCGAGAGTTAAAAAGAACTTCATCACCAGATATTGTGACCAATGATCGAAGAGTGGATCGAAAGGGAGGCCCAACTGAAAAGTACAATAATAATAATGACAAATTTGAAAATTTTGAGCATGGTCTTCCTGGAAAGACGTATGTTGATGATGATGATGACAATGATCATGGAAGTAGTAGAAGAAGAAATTTTAAGGAATCACCAACTAGAAAACTTCATAAAAATTCCAGTGACGAAGATGAAGAATATCGAAAGGATCGTAGTGGTGGTTTGACGGAAAATTTGGATAAATCAGATGCTGAAAACTCAAACTCAAGCTCACAGTCGAGTGCCACATCTCAACAACAAAAACAACATTTTAATATTTTCCCTTCACAACATAGAAGAGAAAATTCACCCCAACCATCCATGGGGGATAAAAAGATGTTACTGACACCACCAAAAGCCAATATTCCTCCTAGAAATCCACTTCCTGCCCCCGTTTTCAGTACAAGTCTCGATATAATTAATTTTAATAAAAAGAGAGCAAAGATACTCAATAGTACCTTTTCTCCAATTGCTGATTTTGACTCTGCTGTTGCATCTTCTACTACAGCCTCAAGTTTAGCTAGGAGAACTCCAACACTTTTTTCAGCATCATCGGCTTCTGCATCAACTGCTGCAGCCGCTAGTGGAACTAAACCTCCAGCTATTTTACCTCAAAGGAAAGCACAACCTCATATATTGGTTAATTCAAAAGCTCAGAGGAATTTAGCAAATACATTGAGTGCAGCAACTAATAGTAATAGTGTTGCTCCTGGTAGTTTGGTCACAGGAACTCCTGGAACAGGGACAACGACCACGAATACTGTTGGGAATGTTCAATTGGTAACAAATCAAGGTTTAGGCGTCACTGGAATGTCCGGACTTGGTGTCGGGCCGGTTCAGCAAAGCAATCCTGGAAATTATAATATACCAACCATTTCATCCATTCAAAATTTTCCTACTAGTACTCTCAGTATGTCTAATGCTATTCCTATTGGACCTGTACGAACGAGTCAAGGGGCTAATATTATTTTCTTGCAAAAAACTGGTGGCACTTCTGGGTCCGGTACACCAACGGTCGTCACGAGTGGTGGACTTGCTTCATCTGAGGGTTCAACCACTATAATGACAGGCGGTTCTATGAGCATGGTGAGATAATTGTACTAAAATTTTGTGTACTGATTTACCATGATTTAATTGTGTTCTTGGGATCGCCATCGACCTTCATGTGACTATGTTCGTGTATTTATGATCATTTACATTTATTTCTTTTAGCAAAATGTTTCTGGTAAACCAAGGGCTGTGATTCTTCGACGTGCTAATGTAGCTCGACAGGTGAATGCCATGATCCTTTTTTATTATTTGTATAATATGATTCATAAAGTTTGTGCCTACTAATCTTTTCCTGTTTTTAATCACAGGGTAATGTCATGATTGTTGACATGCATAAGAATGCAAATCAAGTTCCACAATTTCTTCAGACTGCTAGAATACTCAACTGTAAGTTTTATTGTTGAAATTAATTAATTAAAATTTTAAAATTATAATTAATGTAAAATTAATGAATTAAAATTTAAAATTATAATTAATGTAAAATTAATTAATTAAAATTTTAATTGAGAGACGCTGTGCATTCAAAATATATAAAATAAATTCTGTTAAATTTGACAATAATTTTTCTCCATAGCTGAATCAGCTGCACTACTGGCCAATCTTCAAAATCAGGGAGGAACAGTTGGAAAAATTGTGAGTGGTGCACAAACAATTTCTACTCCGTCACTATCATCAGCTGCATCCAGTTCCATCATGTCTCCTTCCATTATCGTCTCTAGTAGTAACTCTACCCGTTCAGTTGTTAATACAGTTTCAATTGCCAATCAAGGAGCGTATCCAGTCCGAGTACCCATAAATCAAATGAACCTCCAGCACATACAAGAACATCATCAGCATCACAAGGGAAAGCGTGTCAGCCGAATATTTTCACCTGGAGAAGTCAAAACTCTTATAAGAGTGTCGAATTTACCAAAATCAGTTTTATCCATGCAGCAAAAAGTAAATGTTGTCCCTAGTAGTAGTAGTAGTGTATCAGGAGGAGGAACTTCAGCGTTTATTCCTTGCAGTTCCACTGAAGAGGAGATCACTGGTAAAATATTCTTTCTAAAAATTTTTATACAATTTAAATTATAAAATGAAGCATAACTTACTTTTCCTACAAAAAAATTATTTTATTAGATTCCTCAACGGTAGTAACACCCGTGGCTGACAACATCTTAAGAAATGAGAGACTTGAGCCCGAAGAAATAATTATTCCCATGAGTGGGGATGGACCGTATTATGAAGAGACAGTAATTTCAAGTACAAGTACCATCGTGTCACCTGCAAAAAGTAATGTCATTTTATATATAATATATATATTGTGCACGTATATCTTGTGACATTTTAATTATTGTAATTTATGCATCTTTATTTTAATTAGATTCCCCGACTGTTGTGCAACCCGTGGTTGACAATACGTCTGTTGTAAGACTTGAGCCTGGTGAAGTCATACCCCTGAGTGATGGACCGTTTTACGAGGAGACAGTGATGACCAGTGCAAGTACCGGCCTGTCATTGGCATCAAGTAATGAGCATTATATTTTTTATGTAAAATAGTATTTGGTGACATTTTACTGTAATTTATTTTTTAATTTATCTTTTTTTTTTAAAAAAAAAAATTAGACCCTTCAACTGTTGTTCCACCCGTGGCTGAAATCGTTGGAGGAAATGAGAGATTTGAGCCAGGTGAAATAATTCCCATGGGTAGTGATGGATCGTATTATGAAGAGACAGTAATGACAACAAATACGGTCATGTCATCTGCAAAGAGTAATATAATTAGTACAATTCCCGATAGTTTAACATTTCCTTCTCCTGTTAAACTTTCCATCAGTACTACTCCCAATTCAGAAGAAGCATCCTCAAGTAGTTTACTGCCAACAAGTGACAGCAACCCGGTGGCGGACAGTGAAATTATCGAATCCTCTTTAAATTTATTTAAAAGTTGTATGAATGACACTAATTATAGTTTAGATATAGCAAGTACTGTTTCTACAACTCCAACCCCTCAAAATCATGGAGGACCCGTCACATCCTCCAATTCTACTTTAGATATTTTTCAAGCTGCACTCAAGTCTTCCGGAATTGATTTCAATGATTTTGGTAATTTTTTTTCTTTTTTTGTGACATTTCTTTGAAAAAATATATTAAATTTTGCTAATAAATTCTTTTTGTTGATTTGACATAGGAGAAAGAGAAGAAGATAACTTTGAAGTTACTGACGGACGACCAGGTCAAAGAATATAATTTATTTTTAAATGCAGCCATACATTTTTGAAATGTAAAAAATCGATATCAAATAAGTATACAAAATATTATTGTAATTTAAATTAAAATTAATGATACTTGAATATTTATGATGTGTGCTTATTTTTATTTTGTTGGTTTTTTAGGAGTCCGCTTTTGACAAGTCCCATAAATGATAAGAAATATTTGATATATAACGCTCCTCCCCCATCTCTACTCTGAATCATGTACCGTATTTTAATCCTTTTTATATAATGTTAGTTATTTAGCTTTTGATGGTTGAATTATGAATTGTGTATTGGTGAATCTTAATCTAATGTAGTTTGTAGTTAATTTGATAATTTATTTAATTGATATTGAATTTATTTTAATTATGCAATTGTTTTACTAAAAAAAAGTTGAATAATGTTCATTGTTTATTGTTTGTTTTTTTTAATAATGATTATTATTGAAATCATGTATAAATGATGATTATTCTTTTGTTGTTGTTATTTTATTTTATTTTTATTTTATTATTACAGAGTTTACAGTACAAGTTGTAGATTTTTCTGTACATAATATACAAATGTATATAGATACAGAATTGTACATTTAATGATACACAAAAGAACAAAAGAAAGGGTACAAGAATTTGTATTTATATTTTAAAAAAAAGAAGAAATTTGAGGGATACGAAATCAAGTGACATCAGCATATCGTATTTTTCAAAAAAAAAAATTCATTGTCCCTTTGACGGTTTTTTGACATGAAGAATATTTAGAAGGAAAAACAAAAGAAATTTTACGATTTAATTTTAAAACAAAATCATACAGGAAAACAGGTGAAGCAATAAATTTGTAAAAAAGGAAGGAGAAGAAGAAAACTATTTAAAATAATATGGTGATTATGATCAATGTACTACTAGCTAAGGAATTGATGAATGATGAGCATGTGTATGACCCCCACGCATTTTTTCTCCAGTGTAAAGCTGACATATAATATAAAAATAATATTATAGAGTAAAAAAAAAAGAATTTAATTATTTGCATTGTATGAAAAACTTATTATTATGGTACACATAATAAATAAAATAGCTCCATTAATAAGATATAATATATCTTAGTTAGTTTTAAAAATGAGAAAAATGAATGTCGTAAAAATAAAATCATGTTTAAATTGAATATTTAATGACTTTTTGATTTCCATGTAGCTAGTAGCTGTACATATATCCAATTTTGCATTTATTTTAGCATGACAAAAAATTGGCAGTTCTGGGGAAATTACAATAAATTCAATTACAAGAATTTAATTATTAAATTAAAGGAATTTGTAATATTGGCATAAATATTTTTACTGTTGTAGGTATTAGACGAAATTAGTTGAATTCCAAGAAACTCTTTTT
>JAQIVZ010003363.1:0-14459 GCA_034700945.1 Arrhopalites spinosus
TTCTGACCGATTTTTCCCAAGAACTGTGTAGCCTCAAAAGTTGAAACTTTTTTTAAAGCTTTAACTGTTTGATGAACGCATTTTTACCCCGATTGACCGACTAAAAAAGCTTTATAAAAAGTTGATGTAAGTCCCCCTTCATTTATTCATTTCCATGCCACATACATTGTTGTCAACAATGTTGAGGCCCACTTCAGATAGTTCTACTTAGGTATTAGTAACGTTGCTAGACCAAAAATAAGGGGGAGGGAGGGTTCATACTATTTTGACCATTTTTAGGCAATTTGTTCTGTAAACATATGTACTTTACATGTAAAAAAAATTTAGGGGGGGGGGGGTGTTGTAACCCCTCTTGGCCGGGCCAAACCCATGCACATCCACCATGTAAAATGTCAGGCTACGGGTCTGGCAGTCATTAGCCTCCGTGTTCACATTCGTTCTGCCAAAATTTGTGTAGAGAAAATTCTAGCCAGTGGACGTCCACACGAATTGACCCTCATCAATAAAGTCGGCCCCACTGGTCCAATAATATTGACCCGCCATGGGGGAACTGACGAGGAGACGGACAAGCTCCACCTGTTCCACTTCCGTCTCAATGGCCGCCAGCCCCCATCCCGATTGACGACAGTACAAATCCGCCTCGTAGGAATTTGCCTGTATTTTGTAAAAATAAAATGAGCAACTAATTCATTAATTTGTGATTAAAAATAGTAACAGTAAAAGTGGAGACGTGATAACGGGATGCTTTTGTGTCCACTTGAAGGGCCAAAAGTCCCACTTGATGGTCCGGAAATTCCACTCCCGCACAAAAGGTGGACAGAGAGACCAAGAGAATAATTCCAAAAAGTTTCATTTTGATGGGAGTTGTACAGGAAAAATAGGTAAAATTTAAAATTGGCAGCTTACTTGAAAGACAGTTAAATGAGATGCTGAATGACTTAATTAAAATTTGGACATGCTTTTTATATGAAAATTTACGAACAATGTCCGGCTGGGATTAAAATGGATGAGGAAACAAATAAAAAAAATTAAATTAATGTGTAATATTTATTTTTGTCGACATTAGAATTACATTTTAATGGCAGATAATTCCCCTGAATTGATGACAATTCCTAGTTCCATTAAAATGAACGTGGCGGTGGGCCAAAACAATTAGTCAGCTATTTTTGATGCCGTATTTTTGGACAGGTAAATGTTGACAAATTTCCCCATAATTAAAATTGACTTTACGGTCAAGTTCTCATTAATTAGGCCAGGTAAATAAATGACAAAGCATTGATAAGAAGCGTTCATCAAATTCAAAAATTGACATTCAATTTTTGAAATTGGAACGACTAGAAAAATTTGAAGTTGATATTTTATATTTATAATTATTTGAAAAATTACAAACTAAATGTTGATGTTGAGTCAACATCATGAAAACGTTCATGCCCACTTTCCGCTTTGTTCAGCCAGCTAAGCTGGCCCAGCTTAAATAAAAAATTTAAATTTCCAGTACGTTACCTTAACGTGCAGTATTTTTTTGTACCTTGAGTACAAAGTTCGTCTGGTGGGGTTTATTTTCATGGAGAATTTAAAGATTTTACGCCATTCATTTCAAGTTTGAATTCAAGTGTCACTTGAATTCAATTAAAATTGTCCATTAAAATTGTCTAGTGGAAATGGGAACGACAGACAAAGAGACAGAATTTGACTAACAAATTCAGCCATTTCATGTTACAAAACAAGGCCTCGGCTCAAAATACTGGAAAAATATTTGGACATGAAGAGACTCACCTGTCTCTATTTTTTGTCAAATTAATTGGATAAACAATTAATGAATATTTGTTTCTATTATGATTCATCATTCATTTACATTAAGTAATATATTAGATACATGTGCCTATATTTTAATGGTAATTATTGTTATACACTCCAAGTTCAATTAATTTTCTTCATCTCACACCCAATTTCTTCCGTATCCAATTAAACTGAACCTCGTTCAGAGAACACCAAGAAAGGCATTTGATAATCAAATTTTGATTGAAATTTTGCAAAACATAAATCTCCATCCGTCCAAAATTATTTCAAACATTAGAACACTCGAAGAAAGACCCAAGCCGATGACAAAAATGTAGAGGGAGGAAAGAAGGAGAGAATTTTCAAAAGTTCCCTCTCTCCACAAACTTTTCGTTATCTTTTCACTCTCATAAAGCTTGTCCCAGAGGAATGACGGGGTCACAAAAATTCCCCCGTGGGAAAAGCCCAGAAATCTAGTTTCCATCTCGCCCCAAAATTGTTGTCTCCCACTGGCCACAAATGATTGGACTCCCACCAATAAAATGTCTACGTTGGGTTGTGACAATGCATAAACGTGTGGGAGGAGCCAAACATTTTGGTGTAAAATTTGATAATTTTCGTCTCCCTTGATAGAGTACTAAATTTTGGCCATTTTTTTCGGGTCTTGAGGCCAAAGAATAGCTTTTTTGTTTGTCATTTTCCCCTCATTGACTGTGTCGTTAGTCCAATGGGCCACCACGTCAGAAATTACATCCCGTTCTTTGGCATTTTCCACTCTTTTGAAGATAACGAAAACCCACCTGGCGTATGCTGCGTTGAAACCGCCCGTGAATTTGTAGCCTTGATTTATAAGGTCATTGACCGTGTAGTCCACCTCCTGGACACCAGGGATGACCAAATTACTCTGCAACTCCCCCACATAAAACTGGGCCAGGAAAAACCCCGCCACCATCCAAAACGTCCAAAACCACCAGCGCCTCCTCCCCTCCAACGGGACCCAAATTAGGAGGGGAGCCAGAATTTAGAGGAAATTCCATGAAAAATTTTCTCGTAGCCCAACAAAAAAGAGTAGGACAGCCACCATTGTTGAAAGGAAAAGAAAGAGCCAAGAGATGGAGCTGTAAGGGGTGAGTAGGGAAGTGAGAGGGCATTGGCTAGTGGAAGGCACTGGATAAATTATGCCGTAGTCATGGTCGTCACTGATCTCAAGGACAGGAAATTCATGATAATCATCATATTGGATGCAACTAAAGCATTTCACAAGGGCACTGCTGTAAAATGTATGTTCATGGTAGGGCAGGGATTCTACCAGTTGGATGGAAATATTTAAATGAGCCCAAATCTCCCCGTAAAGTTTCATAAAAATATCATTACGATCAATCTTCCCATTTCTAATGTCCCGGGTAGTCCAATCTTCCAATTGTTGAGTTGTATTCAGAGACATGAATGATGGCATGGGGTACAAATGGCCGAGATGGAGATTCTTCCGCTTCTTAAATACAATCAATTTTAAGACATTCAGAGACTGAATCTTATTCAACGGATTTGTTAATTTTTTAAGCTGGACAATTCCCTCTTGATTCAAAACTGTTGACTGGACAATTTCTACTTGTTTTATCACCAAATTTTCGTAATCCGTAAGAGCCAGGAGCATCGTCACGGGAGCAAAACAGGGCAGATCAATATCATAAATTATTCCAATTCGGGTATGAAATAAAATGATGACGTCACTTGAAACATTTAATCGACCCCTGTTTTGTCCCACAACATTTAACATCATTTCACTATTCTCATCTGGGGAGAGATCAAAAAGTAGGTAGACAGTAGAGCCATCTAGATGTCTCGTGAGGGTAGTGCTAAAATCCATAACCCCCATAACCCCCTACATGATAAAATACATAACCCCCTACATGATAAAGTCCATAACCCCATAACCCCAAAATCCATAACCCCATAACCCCAAAATTCAATACCCCATAACCCCCAAAAATCTATAACGGGAGTTGATAAAGTACATCCCGCACATGTCCCGTCACATGTCCCGCCTGGGTATTTCGGAATGGTATGTAGACTCGGCACCATTCACACGCAAGAGGCAAACCTTGCCTGTGTGAGTTCCAAAATCTTAAAAAATCTTTGAAATTTCTTTGACCCGATTCTTTGTAGCAATGATGATTATTTTTTTAAAACAATTTATTCAGAAATTAGAATTAGCTACGTCGATTGTCATTTCTATGAGGAAAATTATATTGGGTGCACGATTTTAAGCCAATCTCGTTCTCTCACTTAATTAATAGCCGTTTTATGTGCAAAACCGGGGTTATGGATTTTATCATATAGGGGGTTATGGGGTTATGGATTTTAGCACGACCCTCTTGTGACCTTTGTCACCTTGGCCAAGTGTCGCCCAATTGGATGGAAACAGCCCAGGTGGTCCAGGCAGATGACGATGGAGTGAGTGAAATTGTTCCAAAATTCTGTGGGGGAGGGGGATGTGACTGTGAATGACGACCGAAATTTTCACCAACATTCCCGTCACTTTTCCAAACGAAACTGTTCCTTCTGGAATTTTTCGGGTGGGACTTGGTGCCTGCCCATAGCCTTGGCTAAAATTTAATAAAATGAGAGTAGCCAAAAGGAAGACTTTGGGAAGAATTTCCATTTTTTGAAATTATTTTTGAAATAATTAAGACCCCATATAAAATTTTAAATTATTTTTTTAGAAATACTAATGTTTTATTTTGTCTCTCCCTGTGTGTAGAATAAATACTAGTCGGTATAAACGAGTAAATTTTATTTTAAAGATTTTCGTCATATCAAAACCGTGATATGAATGGGGGGGGGGGGGGGTTAGCTCCGCCCATACCGTCAAAGTTCGTACAGAATACACACTATTAATTTAAATTTAATTTAAATATAATTGTCGTCAACTTCCCTAAAATATTTTGACATGTAAATAACCAGAATTTCAAGGGCTTTTTGATTATGCAACTCTCATGTCATTCGGAGGGGATGAAGGTCATGGAAAATGACAACAAAGTTGAAATTTTGGATAAAATTATTTGAAAGTCAATGCCCAGGTTGACCGCATGTCAACTTCCCTAAAATATTCACTGAATATAAATGAACTTAAGGAGCAGTTAGTTAAAATGAGTGTATGCTTTTGGGGGTAAAAAGTAGAGTTTCTTCGTAACTCTAACGTTTTTTCTACTGAACCGATTTTGATGAATGAGGGCTCAAATCAAACCTTGGAATGTCCTCTAGTCACTCTACTCGAGTTTGTGACCATACCTTTCCCTTTTATGGGTTCAAAAGTCAATTCAAGCAATAGTCCGTGGCTGCATAATCCGCCATGCCTAATAAAATCTTGACCGAACCTTAACTATTACGTAAATGGAGCCAAAAAAATCTCCACCGCTTTACGTAATGTTAAAATATCAGTCCTCCACTGACCGGATATTGCGTGGCAACATTTCCGTGTCAACATTTCCGTTTCAACAAATTTTTAATTTCAAAAAAACAATCAAGAAAAAAATATCTTACAATTTGATACAAAATTAGTCTTCGACACGGAACAGAAAAGTGACAATGGAAGGGTTCACGCGTGTGACCTTTTGGACCCCTAAAGTAGAGTTACGAAGAAACTCTACTTTTTACCCCCAAAAGCATACACTCATTTTAACTAACTGCTCCTTAAGTTCATTTATATTCAGTGAATATTTTAGGGAAGTTGACATGCGGTCAACCTGGGCATTGACTTTCAAATAATTTTATCCAAAATTTCAACTTTGTTGTCATTTTCCATGACCTTCATCCCCTCCGAATGACATGAGAGTTGCATAATCAAAAAGCCCTTGAAATTCTGGTTATTTACATGTCAAAATATTTTAGGGAAGTTGACGACAATTATATTTAAATTAAATTTAAATTAATAGTGTGTATTCTGTACGAACTTTGACGGTATGGGCGGAGCTAACCCCCCCCCCCCCTCATTTATATAATGCTTTTGATATCACGGAAATTTTTAAAGGGAAATTTAAAGATTGGACGTCATCCATTTCAATTTTAATTGGAGTGTCACTTCCATTAAAATTGTCTATTGGGAATGCGAAGGATGACGGATAAAAAATATAAATTGAAACAACAATTGAGAGCCTTGGGGCAAGAACCGGTCGCAAAAATCTAGTATTTTTTTCTCCCTACTGTTAACCTTGAATTTAACGTGCGATCTCTGTGAAGTTCAAGTTTCAAAGAACATTGAACTTTGAACTTTATTTATTTTGTTTCGTATTTTTTCAAGCTTTACGTTCTTTGTTTATTAAAAATAATTAAAGGTATATACAAAATATAAATATACTTTCATCAAAAGTTGTGTGCAAGTCAAACGATGTGTGTTTGGGACAATATATTGAGGTATACATAATCTTGTTTGTATTTGAAAAATCATTTACTTTTTTGCAGTCCAAACAGAATTTCTGTTGCAAAGCTGTAGTCAACTCTTGTGTACAAATAGGTAGAAAAGAATAAAAATTCTTTACATACGTGAGTATATCTTTCCTGTCAACAAGATCGTACTTTGAAAGTTATGTAAAGTTAACCGTAATTATATTTTGATGTACCTTAGAATTTAATTCAATTTGTCCTATGAATTCGATAATATATTTTCGATTACGATTTATTTAAAGTTGTGGTTTTGGGTTTCTACAAGTCTACATTTTCAATCCATCAATAATAAAATATTTTTTTAAATTAAAAATAGATCATAATTTTAAATTATTTCTTCCAGTCTCCATTCCCCGTTTATCAATAGAAGGATTCGGGGGGAGAAATCGAGTCAAAATTGTTAAATTGTATCGTCAGCCCTTCTGACCCCAGTTCATCAAAAAGCTGACTTGTCCGAACATCAAAAATTAAATAATTGAATCATTCTAAATACTAAAATCATGAAAATCTAAATTCTTTCTTTACGTATCATTATTTAGGTTAATGCTATTGTCTTGTCTAAGATATAATTTGATTTGACACAATTATTATCAAAAGGTCAAAACATTTTCATGGAAATGTTTTATATTTAGGTTCATTTCTGTCGTTTCTTCAAAAGCTTGATTTGGCTGTTGTGCTTTTTGTTTTGTCAATTTTTTGTCGTTTGTTTGAATTGGAACTTTTCCCTTGTGTGTCGTACTGATTCTTATCTTCCAAACTTTTTTGAACAAAACGAAGCTTTTGATGCTTTTCCATTTCCTATAATTTGAAAAGGTTAGATAAGTGTGCGGCTATAAAATGACCTCATTAATAACATTAAGTAAAAAGGTTTAATCACTTTACCCTCCAAATTCTGGCACAAGTCTGTGCCAAAATTCGAAAATCAATATTCATAACGGAGCCACGGACCATACAATCGTCTACAAACATTTTATAAGCGCTCTGCGATGACGCTGGTATTAAAGGGACATTCTTTTGGCCAGGATTTTGATCATCAGCGCAATCAAACAAAGACTCATATAATATGCACGAATCTTGTCAATTAACGCATTCTAGAAGGTGGCGGATATTTTTCATTTTAATTGTTTTGGTTGGTTTGTAGTAGTTGTAGGCATCATGAGCATCTGTAATGACTTGAGTCAACTGAAATACGGGTGTTATTGGTTTTAATAATTTGTGCTCTTTGACGACGCCTCCAAATTGTGGAGCTGAGTAGAATTGGGGATTTTTGCCCTTCTCAAAACAAACTTCTCTAATCGCTGAAATCCCGGGTTCTTTTCTCAGAACTGATAAAATACTAGATTTGTAATCTTTTACCACAACAGTCGGAGTTCCATCATGTCGAAGGTCATCTGTTAGAGGATGCTCAACGTACACGATTTGAAATGGCTGGGTACGTTGAGCCTGTCGAATAATGAATACAACTTCAGACGGAAGTGTGATGTTTTCAAAACGACGTTGAAGAATTTCAATTATTCCAAAAACTGTATCTATAGGCATTCTGGAATGACCTGGCAATGGAGAAATTACTATGATGATGTCAAAACGAGTGTTTGCAAAAAATGTAGGTATCCAAACACAAACTGGTTTTTATTTTGACCAAAGTTGTTGTCCATGAAAATTGTTAATTTTTTAACATTTGATGGAACCACATTTGACACATACCATGCCAGACATGAGATGACCTCGTTACATCCTGGAATTAAACATTTATCCAAAAAATATCTAAATCATTTTACAAAAATCAAAACCCCAGAATTCCATCAAAATTCATTATAGTATAAAGTTTTTGTTCAAAAGTTGTCATTACCTTTTGCGGCAAAGTGCTTCGAGTACGGATATATATGAGCTTGTCCAGCTTGAAGATGCACAATGCCAAAAACATTCACCCATAATTGACTAAAAAAATTCATCCTGAATTCTTGTGACCGGCAGTGGGATATTTTGCTTGAAATCTAAGACAATTGACCACTCATCGGGCACCATTCGGATGCTTTTGATTTGTTGTTGAAATTGTTCAGCGGGTTTGTGGTGATCTTCCAAGACTTTCAGTAGTTCAGAAACTTTAGTCTCATCAACTGGGCGTTGAGACAAAGCTACTTGATAATTCTTAAAGAGCCTGTCACAGGAGTTGCAAATATCGGTACGAGGAGTTCCATTTTTTATGTTAAATTTGGTATTAAGAATGAATCGAAAATATGACAATTTAATATCTCCCTCCTGCAGGTCCGGATTTTCATCTCGAAATTTAGAATACAGGTAAGGAATGGTCCAATGTGACTCAGCATAGGTCCTGTTTGGATTGATGTGTTGACTACAATGGCTTTTCCTTGTCGGTAATTTGCTGAAAAATTGTCGAACTCTGTCCATAAAATCGTCATCAATATGGTGATGATTGTTTTGTTTTCCTCTACCATCCTTAGGGGTTGCATTAAATTTTAAAACCTGTGAAAATTGTCATCATTAAATATTTTTGAAACATTTTAATACAAATTCTACTGCTCTATGGTTGCAAAGGACCTACTACATGTTGAATGGTATCATTATATGACCAATGCCTTCCAGTTTTATTGCACATTTTTTAAAGTTTGAGCAATTCATTATGAAATATATTTAAAATTTAAACTAAATAGTTAAAAGTATTTGAAGCGATTTTAACAAAAAGTACTTTGTCTGGAAGCCTGCTTCTTTTGATGCCATACATTCCCAACCAAAACTTTCGACAGACCTCAATGATTCCAGCTGCCAATTTAATGACATTTATGAATTTGGTCAATTTTTGTCCATCTTTGTCAATTTGTACACGGGACACTTCAACCGTGCCTTGTAGATAAGAAGTTTGTAAAGAATGGTCTTGTAGGTCACGGTACTTTGTGTACTCCTTCTCAAAGTCAATTAATTTCATCTTAGATAG
This sequence comes from Arrhopalites spinosus, assembly GCA_034700945.1. Lineage (NCBI taxonomy): Eukaryota > Metazoa > Arthropoda > Collembola > Symphypleona > Arrhopalitidae > Arrhopalites > Arrhopalites spinosus. Next base: position 9,176 of record JAQIVZ010003363.1, read on the forward strand.
ACACTTGCATCGGCAATTTTCAATTCGCCGATGTTGGGCAGCAGCAGCTTTGTCGTCACTTTTAGTGTACTCTTTTCCTTGAAAAATATTGATAATAATTAATTTACCAAAGGAAGAACTTTTGCATATTTATTTTGATTGATAAAAATGAATTATTATTTTATTTACATGGCTAAAATTAAGTCTATGCAATTTTAAGGCTACAGCATTTGAAACTATAATCATATTGATACTCATATACCTTCTGATTTCAATCTTTTCCGAGAATTTTTCTTCCACTCCAACACCTTCCGAGGTTTTTTTCTAGGATTTTGTGTTTCATTATTGAAGCCGATTGTTGTTAGTTCACCACCAGGCTCTTGATGACTAGCAGAGATCTCCATCTCATCTTATTTTAAACGACAAGCTTAATGATAAAATGTGTGACCAAATAATTGCAAATCTCATGGGTTTAAAACACGAACACACATTAATTACAAAATAAATAGCAAAAATTAGTTACCTGATTCAGCCCAAAAATATCATTGAAAGTTAATTTTATTTAACAGTAAAAGGGATTTGGGTTCATCAAAAATTCAAGATTCTTTCCAGTTAATTTAATTATAAATTAATTGTCTCCCTTGTCACGAAAAAAATCTTGGTCGGCGACGGCAACTGAGGAAAAATCCACCGACAAGGGGATTATTTTTAATTCCAATATTTGCTGGTTTTGAGATAATTGAGAATTTGTACAGTTGCATAATTTTTTTTCCCATAGAAAACTGGGACTTGCCATTCTCAGTGACTAATATTTTATGAGCTTATACGTCTCCAAAATTCAGTAATAATGAATTTTGGTGGATTAACTCCTTGATAATTGCCAATTATTTTTAACAGTAGTTGCCTCATCTGGAATTAATTTAATTACATGACTAATCTGGTTAAGCTTCCCTGGAAATTCTAAAATGTGGATGGGCGTAAATATGGAAAAATTATAAATACCGAAACTGTTCCTGAATATTCCACATTTCAAATTATTCAAGTTGAAAGCCGCTAAAATTGTCCAAACTCCAAAATGAATTCTTTCACTCTCAAGGTATTTAAAAGTGTGCCAAAATTTGCAAAAAAAAAATAAATAAAAAATATTTCATTTTTTGCAGTTTATTTTCCTCGTCTTCATGGGCTTGGCCAGCTTCTACATGGCAGATGCACAAAAACCCCCAACCTTATGCAACGGTGGTAATTAAATTAAAAATTTTGAAATTTTTGGTGCCATTTGAATTGACATTTCTTTAGTCACCAGTTGCTCAGCCACCAACACGGGTCAGCCAGTCACAGTTCCATGTTCAGGGACACACATCACAAACCCCGCTCCCTACACTCCACCGTCTACTTGTCGTTTTCAATTACAAAAAGTAAATTAAATTAATTGTAAGTTTAATTACAAATTAAATTTTCAATTTTTTCAAAATCCAGCCGGAAGGAGTCTCTCAAGTAAGACTTGACTTTATAAGTTTCAATATGGCGGGTCCCAACGTTAATGGAGATTGTGATCTTGACATGATGACCATTTTCGGTGCGGACAATCTCCACAGTTTCTCCACCTGTGGAGTGAACACTGGACAACATCGTGAGTCAAATTAAATTAAATTTTAATTGTATTTAATGTTAAATATTTTTCAGTTTACCTTCACTACGGAGACAGTGACAGCATTTCACTAAATTTTATTCTCAATTCCCTTGGCTCCAGCTACGACATTTTGGTCACGTACATTTCATGTGACGATTCTGCATGTGGAGTTGAATGCGGTAAGTTATTTTAATATTTAATTGGCAATTAAAAACTAATTAAATTGTTGTAGCCCCACAAGGCTGTTCTCAGTACTTTACAAGTCCTTCTGACACTGTCCAAAGTTTCGATTACGTGAAGATTCTTGACCCAGCTAATAATATCAATACGTACCAACTTAATAACGAAATGTACACCGTCTGTGTCAAAACTTTGTTCGGCTCCAATCAAATCACGGTGAGTTTAATTTAAATTAATTTTAGTGAGATTTATTTTAATCATTTAAAAAGTGGAGGGAATGTGACCCAGCCGCACAAAATGGATTTCTCATTTCGAAAGCTGCTTGGACCCCGTTTGTGTCATTGACCGGAGCGGATTGTACGGGCGATTATGTTGACATTCTGGGCTCACCTGCGGGTAAATCTTTTTGATTACTTTAATCTCAATTAAATCTTAATTAAATTGTTTAAACGCAGGACGTTATTGTGGCTCTGCCTTTCCTTCGAGTGTCGTCAGTAAGATAAAGACAATTTTCTGAACATTTTAATTAGTGCTTAATTTCATAATTTAGATTATTTAATTTGCTGCGTGTTTTTAGGTGTGGCTAAGCCGTATTTGATGTACGTCAACTTTAATCAGGAAGAATTGGCGGGGCTGGTATGATATTTAAAATTAATTTAATATACCAAAGTCATTAATGAGGGTTTAAACGATTAGAATAATCCCGTCAATCCAGCGACGGGATGTCAAATAGAATTTTATTGTCTTGATCCAAACCCCGGGGCATCGGTCCCGGGAGTCTGTCCGGATCCGACATGGTGTATCCCTTCATCCTCTTTAATAGATCGGACTGACTTCAATAATTATGGATTCTGCTTAAATTATACTGTGGCTTAATTACGTTGTGAAATAAATGTTATTTATTTTCAAATGACTTAATAAATAAATTGTCTTAATGACCCACTGAACAAGGAATGATGAGGTCACTCATTTCAATTGCTAGCCATATATTTAGTGTGTGGGACTAATTGTGAAGGTAGTTCCCATTATTATTACGGACTGCCCGTACCTGCATTTAGAGTAAATTTAAAGGATTAAGGTTCCCCACACCATCGGCTACTAAAAGTCTCTTCTCGAATCCAGTCATTCAAATCTAAATAACAATTAATTATAATTAAATTTAATTAACCCTCCAATTTCATGTTTTACCTGTGAGACGACTACCCACAAATGCTACCCCGGGTGGCGAGGGACAAACTTTTGGTCCTGAGGAAATGACCCCAATTTGGACGTACCTCAATTGACCTTCCCTGTTTGGCCCAGCCAGAAATAGGGCACCGCCTGAATCTCGCTTGAACAATGAGGGTCAGATTAGGGTCATGTGAGTGACCGTAAGTTTATAAAATATGAAAATGAGTACGGTGCAGGGCTGTTGAGAGTATTTGGGGGTTGAGACAAAACACATCATTCGATGAGTCACTTCGAGGTCTTTCTCAGTGCAAATTTCGTCCGAGATTGTGCGCCCACGGCCTTCTTGTGGCGTCGTTGAAATTTCTACATCGTCGGAGGTCGCTCCGAATCCCGTAAAAATGACCGTCGAGTTGGTGAATTGTCTTTGAGTTCCCCTTGGGAGAAGACAAATTGGGGTTGGAGTGACTCCCTTCCCGTGGACTGGGACGAGGTCAAGAGGGTCAATTTCAATGACAGCGACGTCAAAGTCAAAATTTCCATCCTCGAGCTCGCTATTTTCAAAAATATTTTTAAAATCTGGGCAAGGCTACGGAACATTTGAGAAATATTTTTACATGAAAAATGGATGGACAGTGACGCCAAGGATTCCTCGAATAATGGCCCCCGTCAAGTTTTTCAAGTCGCATGCATTCAGAACGACGTAGAAGGAGCCCCTGAAAAAGAGGGGAAAATTCAAATATTTGTGGAAAATACAAAGACAAAATTTGGAGAGTGGCTCACTCCATTTCATCTTCGGTGCAGTGAGCAGCTGTCAAAATAAACCGATCCGATATTAAAGTCCCGCCACAATAACTCGTTCCTGTAGGGTCCATAATGGCTGCCTGCCACTCCAACAAATTTGAAGTTCCTCCCCCCGCCACCCTCTTTCGCCTGTCGTACTCTGCAACATTATTGACCCCAACTTTGGGAAGTCCACATTCTGGCCACAAATTAATTCAATTGACTCAACTTTGACCTGGAAATGAAGAGACTCACTGCATCCTGGCAGAATTTTGGGTTGTTGGAGGGCATTCGGAATTTGAAAGACGACATCCCCCGCCTCTTGACACGTGACTGTACAAACGAACCCGCCCTTGCCAAATTTGTACATGCGCAGAATATCAGACTCCGGCAGGTCAGTTTTGAGACCAAAATGAAGAATTGAACTTCCGGTGGAGGACTTGAAGGGTCCCATGCCTCCGCAAAATCTTGAACAAAATCATTTCATTAATTGGAAACTTTAATAATTAAAGTTTAATAATTATTATTGTTAATTAAACTACGTTTAAATTTTAATTGTTTCAAAGTCTGACTTTTGTTGACCTCCCATGAGGTCATAGATAGTGACGTAGTTTGTGGAGCAATCTAGTGGGAAAGAGGGCATGTCAAAAAAGGAGCACGTGACCATTGGCTTACATCCATTCGTCCCCTAAAATTTTCCAAACAAAATTGGGCAGATAAAAAATCTGAATTTTAATTAGAATTAACAATTTTAAATAATTACAAAAAAATGGGCTGTGCACTCAGACTGGGTCATAGATTCTTGAATGAAAGTTGGATGGGGAAAGTGCAGAATTTGAAAGTCACCCGGGTAAAAAAGAAAATGGTCTCCACAGCGCCATTTTAATGAGGGTGGAACTGTAAAGAAATTGGATTTTATTTTGTGACAGAAATTGGAAAAGTCAATTTAATTGAACTTATTTAAATTAATTGAACCCCAAATGAGACGCCCATCGGATGACGTTGGCTCCTCCTCCAATGATTTTCCATATTCAGTTTCATGTTCAGTAAATGAAAATGTCGACTGACAAAAGACGAGAACACCCTGAGAACAAAAGTCGTGGTACTTAATTGACAATGGGCTAATATGTTTTTATCAGCAAAAATATTGACACCTCCAGCAAATTTCATGTTGAGCAAAAATTACGAAAACACAAGCAAAAATGTCCAAAGTACCAGCAAATAAATTGTATAATCCAGCAAAAATAAATTCAGCAAAAAAATTACAAACACCAGCAATTTTATTGCGAACTCCAGCAAATATTTTTAAAATGCCAGCAATTATTCTCACATCAATTGTGTGGCAAACGCCAGCAAATTTATGCAAAATCGTAGCCCATTTCTGTTTTCTTGAATTGCGGCAAAACCGATAGTTTGAATTACCGGTGAAAAATTTTTTTGTGGAGAATAAAAAATTCAATTAAATAAGTCAATTAAAGTTTACGTTAATTAGACATCATTTCAGTCGACAGTTGATGTATTTTTTACTGAGTTTCGGCATTTATA
>JAQIVZ010003364.1:0-14455 GCA_034700945.1 Arrhopalites spinosus
CTCTAATAGAGGCCCATTTTCGAGTGTGTGAAACAATAGAAGCCCAGGGCTTCTAATAGAGATAATACGGTATATATTTTTTACAGGAAAGTAAGAGGCAGGAACACGCTGTGGTGGGAGTTATAGTAGATTTTGCTATCGCTCTCATGACTGTCTTGGATCATATCAATAAAGAGTCTTTTCAAAGGTTCAAACTGAGAGTTGGTAAGTTCATATTTAGACTCTTATTTTTTTTTCTCCAAAACTTTGACTCAACAGGCCGTCATAAGACCGAGCAAGTCTCTCTCTCTTTTTTTGAATGGAGTAAACTATACTAGAGTTTAATGCATCTATTAAAACTAAATTTTCTACGGATCCTTCAACATGGTCATGTGGAGTGAGGCAAATGTGACAGTTTAAAAGTTTCGAGAGACGATCTATGACCTCAATATTACCTCTCTCTCTCTTTCTTTTCTTCCTCTTCAAAACCCTTTTGCCCCGTGCCTAAGTTGAAATTGCCTTGACATTTTTTTTTTCTCAAAATCTGGATGTCGAGTCTTAATAGTATTTTGATCGCTATGTCTCTAGCCCCCCTCTCTCTTGGAAAACATTATTGGACAGTTTGTTGAACATGGTTGAAAAAAAAAGATTTTTTTTTCAATTTCTATTCTACACTCACACTCTCTTTGACTATTTCTAACGAACGGTTAATTTCTTTCTTTTTTTGGGGGGAAGGAAATCAAGTGATGCGGAAGAGATTTGAGATAGAAAAAGTTGGATGAGATTAAAATTCAAAAATTTATAACTTGAATTTGTAACTCTCTCTCTCTCTCTCTATGTGTTTTTTCGAGTGGATGATTAATGTCAAAAGTTTTGTCAAAAAATTGGAAAGTTTCATTCTCTCTCTCTCTTTGTAATGATGTTAAACGTTGAAGTAAAAAAAATTGAGTGAAGTATAATGAAATCTATAATATTTTTTTTTTGGGATGGATTTTGAGAGTAATCCCCCCTCTTTCTCCATTTCGACTCTCTCTCTCTTTTCTCTTGACAATTTTTTTATTCTTTTATTTCAATTTTAAAAAAAGAAGTTCCTTTTTTTATGAACTGAGATGAACATGAAGGAAGGAAGGGGGGGGGGGAGTTTGAGAGGAGTGAAATTTTTGTCATATATCCGTTCTCAAGATTATTACTCTTTTAACAAATAGCATTTCATTTTTCACAAAAAAATAGTCTCTCTCTCTCCTCGTCTTCTATGCTCAATGTTCTTCATTCATCCTCCACTTTTTCTCTCTCTTTTCCTCCGTTTGTTTTTCCAATCAGTTGGTCCCTTTTTTTCTAGTTGCAAAAGAGGATATGGATTTTTTTTTGGGGGGGGGGGTTCAGTTTTTTTTTTCAAAAAGGGAGAAATGACAAGACCATGGGTCGGTTGAAAGTAAGAAAAAGTCGACAATTTTTTCTGTCTCTCTCTTCATCTTAGAAGAGAGAGAAGAGTGTACATGAGTTTACATGAGTAAGAATGAGCGTACAGCATGAGAGAGAATACAAAGTAGTATCACATCTTATGTGAGTCACAAGTATAGAGAGAATGGGGTGAGTTAAGAAAAAATTCTTGAGACTTTGGTTCATTGCACAGTTTTCCGTATCTTGATACGTAACCCCTCTCTCTCTCCGTGTGTGTGTGTAGTCTAAAGTGAGAAACTGGTTCCTTCTTTTTACTTTGATAAAATTTTGCTGGGGTTGACTTGAGCATTGACTCTTGTCTGTGGGTGCAACTATTTTTAGCGTTGAAAAAGCAAAAACGGACGTAAAAGGTTTCCTAAATTGTGGTGTTAACCTTTTGGTCCTACTAGATTTGTATCCATCCCATCGAACCTCATCTACATTTTCTTGTCTTGTATATCAACATTCAACATGGCAGAATGCATATGCCAAAGTAATAGTAAAACTATTTTGTAATATTTTTTTCCTATACTTTTCTCCCTATCCATCCTCACTCTTCAATGCTCATTCACCATTATCCAATCTTCCTTTACCTCTAATCGACCGGTGCAAAATGGAGAGAGAGAGAGACAGAGGTGGATAAAAATTGGGCACCTTTTTCTCAATTTCTTCAAGAAAAAAGACTCGAGAGTTCTAGTTACTCCTGAAAGACTGAACAGTATCCAAACTCTTTTCTTTATTCGGTCTCTTCTTCTTTTTTCTCCCCATGAATTCCTTTATCAAAAGCTTAGAAAAACCGGCCAACGATAACAATCTTCTTTTCTTCTTGGAGGTTTTTTTTGGGGGGAAGGTCCGTGTTGATTTTCCTTTCTTCCATTTTGGTGTGGAGGAATCAGAAAAAGAGGAAGAACATTTGCCATTCTCCTTCCTTGTTATTTCTACAATTTCTTTGCTCAACGGTGCGGATTAGTTTTAAGTTCATTGTGTTCATTAGCCATTACTTTATTTTCTCACCGGTGAGAAGTACATGGACAATAACATTTGTCTTTTCTTCTCTTTTTTTCTTCTTTCTCACATCTTCCACAATCCCAGAGACCGCTTTCGTTTTTGTTTGAGAGTTTTCTGAGTTAGAGACAAAACTCAGGAGAGAGAGAGAGATGTGTGCACGTGCATATATTAATGCAAGGCAATTCCTTTCTAATCTTTTTCTTTTATACGGTATACATTTATATTATATTATTACACACACACATACACACACTCTCTCTCTCCGTTTATTTCCCGTCGTAGGAACGTTAGAGCTGACATTCTTTTCCTGGCAGTAAATTAGAAAAGCCAACAAGGAACCAGATAAATGGATTATACAAATATGTACATGTTATTTTTTTATCCTTGTCTCTATTCTTTTCATTAATTTGTAAACTTGCGAGTCCTTTCTCTCTCTCTCTCTCTACAGAAAATGAGTGTACATGAGAATTTGAAGAGTTATTCTTAATTTTGTTTGTCTAATTCTTATTTTACACACTCGTAAAATTCTCTCTGTCTTTCTACATGTACACTGCCATAGAGAAAGAGAGAGGGAGAGGTGATAAATTAATTATTTTTCTAGACTGTAGACATTGTTTCTCTCCCATTTAAATAATTCTTTACAATTTTATTTTACACAATTGTCTCAGAATTAAAAAAGAAACTTTTACAAGTTAATTTAAGTTTTAAGATTAATTTTTAAATTATTTTTTTTTAATTCTCTACACAATGGACATAAAATAAAATATTTCATAATTTTTTAGCTTAAGTTAGTGTGGTCACAAAAAAAAGTTGGTTTGAAAGCTTGATGAGAATATGAGATGACTAGAGAGATATCATAGAAAAAAAAGGTACGTCAATGTGTGTGGACATGCTCCCGTCATCAGTATGACGGAGTGCCTGATCGTCTCCCCTTTTTCTCTTTTTTCTCTTCTCATGGAAGACACACAAAAGTTGGAAAATTGGAAATGAGCGGCGACTTACGGAAGATGAATCTTCCATGGAGATGCTAACTGACACTGAATGTAGTGCAGTATGACAGCTTGATTTCCTACCTTAATGCTTACGTTCCATTCCACGACGTGATTTTTTTTTCTCGCCTTCATCTCCTTCTTCTTCCCCTTATAAACTTGGGGTAAAAAAAATATCTGTAGTGAACTCTGTATACTGAATATCTGTGTACTCTTTGTACATGTTTTTGGTTTGCTCTTGCTGGGAGGTAGTTTTTTTCTCTCCTCTTTTTCAAATATCTTAGTTATAGCTTATAAAACTTACAAGTTTTCTTTCTTCCCGGAGAGACACCACCACTACCACATGGAGAGAGTGGAGTAAAAAAAGAGAAGAAAGAGCCAAACATGAGCTATACTGTCTTTGATCGATAGGCTGGCACACGCCATTCGAGCCTCATACCATTTTCATTTTCCTATGTACACAGACAGACACAGTCGGCCGTCCTCCTCATTAGTTCTCATTCTAGGCAAAAGGAATAGTTTGCGGAACGGAATGAAAACCCGTGATGTATTAATTCACCCATACTCTCATATCCTCCTCCCCCTCCCAAAATTTCTCACATGTATCTGTACACACACACACAGCCCTTTTTAGTTTTACAAGTTCATTTTCTGAACACTAAAAATCTTGAAACAAGAAGAGGAAAAAGGAGAAAAAAAACGTGTTAATGATTATTAATGGTTTATGGAGTGCTTTAAATTGTCGAGGTGGATTTTTTTCTCTCTCTCTCTCTTTCTCTCTTGACTGTATAAAAATGGCACGTTTTTTAACATAGCCAAAAAACCTAATGGGCATTGACTATGTATACAAGAGAGAGGGAAGAACAAGACAAAAATAATGTCATAATCACATCCGTTCATTTTTCAAAACCTTAATTTGTGTCTTATATTGCTAATACCATGTCTTCATTTCAATCTACAGGAATTAATCATGGACCAGTCGTGGCTGGCAAGTTTCTCTCTCTCTATTTTTTTTCTTGATTAAATACAAAGTCAGTGTAATGTAGATTAATATAATTTTAAATATAAATTTATTTTTAGGTGTCATTGGAGCACAGAAACCACAGTATGACATTTGGGGGAATACTGTGAATGTCGCCAGGTGTTTATTTTTGACAAATTATTATTTTTTAAATTAATTGTATGGGCAATTTGTAAAAATTTTAAAAATAAATTTGACCCATGACCTCAATTCTTAATTATAGTTAACAATGTATTTAATAATATTTGAATTATTTTCTAGTCGTATGGATAGCTGTGGAACGATGAATCGTATTCAGGTAAATTTTTTTATTCAATTTTGTATATTATCCATTTTTATATTGATCCTCTTGCATAATCCATATCAAAAAAAAATTTGAATTTTTTTTAATGTTGTGAGAATGCATGTAAATTTATTTTGAAAGTGATTTTATGATCAACTTTTTTATTTTTAGTAATTTATATATACTAATAAATGTGGATTTTCCTTTCAAATATTTTCCCCATCTCTTAATCCCGCCTGTCAGTTTATGTCATGATGTTAAATTAAAATTAACAGCTGTGAATCTCCTAATTTTTTTTTTCTCTCTCTCTCTCCTCAAAGTCTCAAGAATAATGACATGTTCAGAAGTTTGTGAATTAACATGGTTTTTATATCAAAAAAAGTTTGAGATTATATAAATTTATATTGGTAGAACAGATATACTCATAGAGTTGATAAAGTATAAGAAAAAAATGAAGAAAAAAATTCCAATAATATTATTCTTGATATTTAATTATGAAAAAAAAAGAAATGTAATACAGACCAAAAAAATGGAGTGTACTCGTACATATGGAGAGATGTTGGATTCACTACACACAAAAAAAGAGAGTCCATTTCCGTATCATCGAACTTGTTCTTGATTAGATATAAAATTGCCATTTCTTTTCTATACGAATGACATAGGCTATTACCTAATTGGACAAATGGAGATAAAATAGGGGAAAGTATATATATATTTTTTTCTATAAGAGAGAAAGCGAGAGACTACAATATATATAAAAAAAGAGTTACAATAATTCACCATGTTTTTTCCCCTTACCTTGTGAACCGACAATCCAAATTGATTGCTTTCCTTTTCTTGTTGTCACCCGTTGAAATTTCTCTCTCTCTCTCTCTCAGGTGACGGAAGACACAGCTAAATTGCTAATGGAGTCGGGATACGACTGTGAGTGTCGTGGTCCTACGTATGTAAAGGGGAAAGGTAAGGTTCCAATTTTTATATGGTTTCTTCTATTCATAAGAGTAATTATTAATTTTCTTCAATGTTCATGAGGAGAAAGTAAAACTAAATGTTTGCTAGACATTTAATGTGTATAAATGTAATTTTATATAAAAGAAAGTATTGAGAAAGAATAATCAACTAAAAAAAAGAAATTTTTCTATCTGTAAACTATCAAAGGTACATTAACGACCTACTACGTAAAGACTTTATTCGATCCCAAGTCGGAGATTGCTTCAACCAGTAAGTAAACCGAGGGAGAAGGTGGCAATAGTGTTTGGATGAAGAAAAGAGCGTGAAAAAAAAGAAGACGAAGAGAAGAAGAAGGAGACAAATGATATCAATCCAATGTAATTTTTTTTTGGTCTCTTCTTTTTTTTGGAACGAGTTGATTGTGAGTCGCCGTAGTGGCAATGATTGTCATCGGCGGTGAGATGGGCTAGAGCAGACTTTCTCCAAGTTATTTCCTTTTTTTTTATTCTTCTTCTCCATCGAGTCAAAGAAAAAAAAACTCTCCGTAACATTTATTACACATGTGTTGCACAAAAGTTACCTGTTTTTAGCAAGAAAACCATCTCATTCATGTACATACATATAAGAATATTGTATTGAAAAAAAAAGTAATAGAAATACATGTATATCCTATATATAAAATAGGCTGGATTTTTTTAGTAAAATAATATTATACAAGTAAATGTATATGATGATGATGATATCCAGCATTTTACCATGCTCATCATGTATCATAATAAGTCGGCCGTCAAAATATAAATTTATAAGATAACCGGACAAATTGTTCGGGGGAAAAGATCCGATGGTTTTTACGCTTAATGTCTTTTAGTATACATAAATGTATCAGTATAATATTATATTTTTCTCTCCTCTTTCTATGTATAATAACATATATATTAATGTATATGCATTCAAGTATTGATACTCGTAGAATATGTACGATGAAAAAAAGGAAGAATAATTTCCAAATCGATTGGTCAACGAGAGTTGTATAATATATTGTATAGATAGATAACTATACTCAATTTATTTCTTATATAAGTATATATTAACGCTTTGTACTATTAGTTGATACATAAAATAATATATATTCTTTAAATAAAACATGTTTAATCCTGTATATCATGATATGTGAATAATTATTTAATATTAATATAACAATTTTTTGTATCACGAGGATTTTAATGACAAAGACTTTCATGTCATGTACAGACATACCACAATAATATTGATAGATGAGCAATATCTGTATAATATTACATAATACGTATACATCTTTATATATGTGTACAATGTTCAAAGTGGGATTAGAGTTTATCATGGGCGTATGAATGTTAATTCGTGTTTGTAAAAGATGAAGAGAGAGAGAGAGAGATGGATGTAACATGTTTTAATTATATGTTGCATTTAGAGTGTACAATATTATGAGAATATATATGTAATAACGTATAATATACAATATATATAAAACTTTATTTGTTTTAGTTTTTTTCTCTCTTTCTCTCTCTCTCTCTCTCTCTCTCTTGTTTACTCTATAGCTAATGTTTTTATTGTATACTTATACCCAAATACAAACAACAAGTCCACCTTTCCCTAATTCTCTTTTTTTGGCTTGTATATTGTCTCATACAGACATATATATATATATATATATATAATTGTATGAGAGGGGAAAAAACATATAAAATGGGATGTTTCCCGGAAATTAGAACTACAGCAATTACCTTTGTGTATGTACATGTACAAGTCTGTATGGATGATGATGATGCAGCAAAAAAAACAAAGCTTTTTTTTCTGTACAAGTCTATTTCTCTCAGTGTGTGTACTGTGTACTATGGAGAGAGTAAGAAGAAAAAAAATTATTGTTGGTTAAGCATAAGCAAAAGTTTCTATAATAAATATTATGCTTTATATATCTATCATGTGGAGAAAGCTACCATAATAATACAAACATAAAAAAAACCTCCTGTCTCTTGTACTCGAGGTAAAGGATATGTACAGAGTTACAGATAGTAGTGGGTACTATTAGAGAGATATAAGATGAACATAAAATATTCACGTGTGTGTGACTAGGCGCAATGTAATAAGGCATCAATTCATCAATATTTCATTCTCAAGGCTGAGTCAAAAAAACTGAACAAGATTTAATATTGACTACAACTAAAATATAAAAAAAATATACCCGAAAAAAAATATCCTTAGCTTTGTATAAACATAACTTACTTTTTTTGTCTTGTCCACAATCATTTTAATGCAAGACAAATATCCACCACCACAAAAAAAATTATATTTACATATAAATATTACATTAAAAAATTGAGTACATGTTAAATTTATTAATATTAGAAAGCGTGTGATAAAAAAGTGTGTTATAAAAAATTGAAATGAAATGTAAAGAGAGAGAGAAAAAAAGAGAATTGTAATTTAATGGGAAAAAAAAAGATCTGGAAATAAATATATTATACTATTTAATTTTAATTATGAAAAAGAAAACCAATTGAAACTGAATAAAGAGCTGGATTATATTATATTCATTGTTTTTTTTCTGGCTATATATAAGTTACATATTATTTATAACGTGTTCTCATGTATTCTCTCCCACTACTTTCACGAGTATACTTGACACGAAGCAATTAATTTTTTATTGTACTGCCTACCCCACTTGTATCCAATACTACACTAGTAGTGGGTACTTGTACATATATAGAGTAGTTAAAGTGTAAAAAATACTGGGGAGAAAGGGAACTTTCCATAGAATTACACCATTTCTAGTTATTGAGAGAAAAGATATAAATCCTCGTGTTGCCAGGATTATTTGAAGAGTAAATGTAGAGGAGAAGAAGAAAAAAAGAAGGTTATTATAAGGGCCTTATATAATAAGAGAAAGACTGAGAATTTTTTTCTCTTGTTCTAATGGAGAGTAGGTACTACCACTACTACTGTACATGTATAAGAAAAAGCTGAGAGCATAGCGATATATTATATTTTTCTTCCTTGTCGGCAACTTTCTTGGGTGAGAATGTCATTGAGCTTCCATTTCATGCTTGTTTCTGTAAAGGAGTAAAGCCCATTTAGAAAATATGGTTCCATTTGTCTCCTTAAATACTGACAAATCCGCAAAGGCCAATTTCTCTCCCTTTCTATTTTTTATTTCTTGTGGGAAAATTGTGGAAAGGGCATAGAGTTAATCCATGGTTTTTGTTCTCATGTAACTTGTATTCTTTTTCATCAAAAAAAAACTTTTTTTCCCCTTTTTCTCCTTCAATTGCCATTTTTACCCAGGAAAGAAAAAGCAAAAGGGGGGAATGTAGAGTACAAGTACGAGTTGAAACTAGGGACTGAGGTTTTTTGAAAGTAAGGGAAATGGGCAATGAAGTAAAGCAACCAGTTTTTTCTTTGCTGGTTCCTTTATCTGTATGTACGTACGTGTATATATAAATATAGAAAATCATCATCACTCTACACCTAAGAAAGGGCTCTCCTCTTACTTACGTACCGGTACCGGTATAAACTTTATATATTATGGCATGACGCTTGTAGTCATTGCATTAATTCTATATGAATTTTAGCATGCAAGTTTTTTTTTTGATATTACATAATGTAGTGAAGAGCGGAGAGAGAGAAATTTTTTTAGTAGAGTTAGAAAATAAGAAAATGAAATATATGAAATTTCATGAGGGGCCAATGAGGAATAAGTCATATTCACACATGTTCTAACTTTCACGCTGTTTTATGAATATACCTATAGAACCGTGGCGTGGCACAGCATAACTCATCGTATTATGATTATGGGGATTTTACCAGAAGACTGAAAGAGACGTTTTCATGGGAAACATACACACAAAAAGATTCTTGTACATTTTCATATACACCAAAAAAAATATTCTTTTTTTTGCATACCGTCATACTCTGTGTGTGTGTGTGTGTCTCTGCCATTTTCTTTACTGGACGAGTTATTTTTGTCTGTCTCTCACATCTATCTGTATCTGTAAAAACCGGCTTGTTTCAACCGGATCGCATTAAGACGCTTGGTAGCGATATCCCTCTCTCTCTCTCAAATCTTGATGCTCATGTAAGTTGAACAAATACTATTGCACGTTTTATTATATTAATATATTATATTAGAGGGACAAGGAAGTTGTCTCGAGAGTGTCTCTCTCTCTCTCTGTGTAGTGAATTTCAAAGATATTATATTCTCCATTTTTTTTCTCCCCCTCCCATGTTTCGTCATCTCGTAATTGTTGTTAGTCTGAGACATAGTTTTTATTTGATGTTCTTTATGAATCGTCAAAGTTTCTTAACGCCTCTCTCCCTCTCTCAAACTCCAAACTCCTCACCATTATACCTTGTAACTTGTCTTTTTAATACTCTTCTCCTCAAATGCTTAAAGCAAAAGAGTCTTTATTATACGGCTATATGACCCAACACCAAGTTCTCTTTTTGTCTCCATTTTTTACACTCTTTTTGGCATTCCTCCTATTATGAGTATCACAAAAAAACTTGTTCTTCGTACTGACTCTTGTACTGATACATGTACAGATATTACATCAAGACGAGAACGTCTCAAAATTTCTCAGACAGAGACAAAACACATAACCACATCCACATGTACAGGTACTATATGTACAAGTCGTAGGTAGTACATATTACATAAAAAAAAAGTTTTATTGGGATCTTCGACAACTGTCAAAATTCTGAATAACTATTGGCTTTATTAAATTTGACAAAGAATGAGCTCTTATTCTTCTCCATGACCTACTAAAGATAAAGACCCCTCCCTCCTTTTGTCTTGAAGTAGTCTGTCTCAGCAAAAAAAGTTTTTTTTTCTTTCTCTAGCCACATCTCATCTCTCGTATCGTCCAACAACCAATTGACAAGTTTTTTGTGAGACAATTCCCCCCCCCCTCCCTCCTCTCCCCCCCAAAGAAGAAAAACCCGGTGGCCTAATTCAATAGATATTGATATTTTACACGGGGGAGTTTGTCATTCCTATAAAAACAGATACTAATACTTGGTAATATCACTATCACGTTACTATCAAGGAGTATGTTGGACCCATGTACAAGATAGGGAGTACATTTTTAGTGTTTAAATTCAAACTACTACATTTTCTAAGAAGCCTGGTTTCGGTTTCTATTTCCAAAAATTTTCACTCCATGAAGTTACATTTTCTACACTCTTTGTGCAGAGAGAGAGAGATGGAGAGATACACAAAAGAGAGTATTAAAGAGAGAAAAGATTTTGTTCCATGGGCTCAAGTTCCGAGCAATCAATTTATTCTGATAGACTTTACTTGTCCTAGTCGATTGCTTTTTGTGAGTGTGGATTGGAAAAGGAGAGAGAGAGTGGAGCTATTTTGTGATGGTGATGGAAAGTTTTTATAGGTTCTATAAGACAATCATTCCAGAAAGCCCTTCAAGATTAAATATGAATGGATGCTCCTGCCACACAACTGTGGGTGTGTGTGTAGCCTGTTGTGCTGTGGGAGAAATTTAAAGTAAATTTTCCTTCACTTGATTGAGTACGTCCTTAGTCGAAACTAATTGTATGAGAAAACTTTCTTCGATTACCAAAAAACTTGCCTATACAGCGCCGTCGCTTGTCTTGTCTCTATTTTCTTTCCCCCCCCCCCTCTCTCTTTCTATACATTATATTGTATATAAAAATAGAATGGTGGACCCATGGAAAGTTTATGGATGTAATTTTAACGTTGTGCTTCTACTCTGTAACATATTGTAGCTTTGACTCCTCTCTCTCTGTGTGTGTTTGTGTCGATGGCAGACACAGAGAGAGAAAAAAGAGAAGATACAGTGGAGGAAGGATACTTGAGCGAAATTTGATAAAGAAATATTGGTTTTTGATGTAGTTTTTGTGACTCCACCATTGAGAAGTTGAAACAACATAAATCTTTTTTCAATTTACAGACAAATCATGCCATCAGCCCTCCTGCTGCTTTCTTCTTCTACTTTGCTTTGGTTTTTGTGGTTGTGGGGTGTACACTGTGATTGGCAGAATGTTTTCTCTTTTTGTTCAAAAAATATAAATTTTCTCTTTTTTCTCGATTAGTCCTTTTAAAAATATTAAAACTAATTATTAACAGCTCAATTCCCTTGTAGTTAATTTTTGATCTATTTAATAATATTATTTTGATTTACTCTTTCATCTTATTTATTTGGGTGAATAAATTTTATGATTAAATTATTTTCTCTTTAATTTTAATTAAAGATTCTTTGCCTCTTTCCCATTCGAAGAAAACTACAGAAAATTGGCCCCCTTGTGTAGTCTAACAAGTGTAGGAAATTGTAGGGCAATGGAAGAGACAAAAAATTTAAATAAATTTTCAAGACAATCTTGTTGAGTCATCACCACCACCTCCTCTTCCTCTTCCTCCTCCTTCAATTTTTTTTGATAGTGTTGAGAAACATGGTTGTTAAAAAACCATGGTAAATAATAATAAAAAAATGTATGACATATGAAGATGTGCACAAGATGCTTGCATACACAGAATTATATTTTATTTTGAAAACAATCTTTCAGAATTGCCAATATCCGGTGACACATGAGACATAATATATATATATATGAATTATTTTCTACATGGGGAGTTGCAACTTTTCCAAACTTTGCAAGTCTCTTCATGTTCTCTCTCTTTTTATAATCAGTGGGCTGTACAAATTTTTTTTATTTTTGTGCTTTCAATATAACACACAACGTGTTCTACCAACGTTGAAATGATCCTCGTTGGATAGAATATTTCATGAGACATGTAAAATGGAACCAAAGACAAAAAAAAGAGCAACAGCCTTATGGCCTAGTGGAGATAAACTGTGCAAAAATTCAATCGTGGTGAGTCAAGAAAAGAGGATGAGGCTCTCTCTCTCTCTCTATTTTTTCTACACAAAAGGCCAAGCTGTGATCATAACTCATGCGGAGCAAACTCAATGTTTTCATCACTTTAGAATCTCTAGGATGAGGGTTATTATTAGAATCTCTCGAAAATTTTCAAACTTAGATATCATCCCCAACAACACACGAGGAGACGAGTCCATGTCCTTGTCTCCTCTCATGCTCAACCCATATCCCTCATTGTATATGACTTTGTTTTTCCTTGAATTATATTACATTATAACGGGCATCCCTCTTATTAGTGTGTGTGTGTGTGGATTCTAATACAAAGTCAGCTTTTTGACTCTCTCCATCTTGTCCCACCCAAACTAAAGTGGTTCAAAAAGTCCCATGTTCCATTTGATGGCAACTTGGACAAGTTTTTCAAGTGATCTTTGTATACATTATGGAAAACTTGTATACATATATATATATAGCAAGTAGCAAGTTCTATAAGTTGTAACTTTCACAAAATCTGTAACCCTCCATTGTCTTTCCTCAGGACAAGGGACAATGTGCAACAAACTGTACATATATGTACAGGCCTAAACTTTTTGAATGAATGAGAAACGTGCTCCAAATTCTGATACATAATGAAATATACAACAAGCCTACAAGCAAGTACAGTCTATGTTATGTACAATGTGTAGGAATTTCAGAGAGAGAGAGACAAGGAGGGTCTGGTGAGGTTCGACAATGTAATCAATTAACTCCCCAGACCTCTTATCACATCACATATGAGACTAGAGAAATCATGGAAAGAATAAGAGAATCCACTCTAATTTTCTCCTATTTCTATTTAATTGTCATCATATATACACATATTACATTCTACGTGTACGTTGTACTCGTACTCTGTTACGTAATATTCCATGGGAGAAAGAGAATTCATCAATAAATTTCTATCTTGTGTACAACTACCCATGACAAGTTTTTCCATCCTGAAAAACCACGCCAGAAAAGCAATAGAATGTTTGGCCATTTTTGAGATTAAAAAGAAAGGATTGAGAGAGAGAGAGAGAGAGAGAGAGAGAGAGAAAAGATAGTCACAGAAAAAAATGGGATTCACCATACACAACAGTCATTATCTTTCTCTTCCACAGCTTCAAGCACTCCAACCAGATTTACGATAATTCCACCCAAAAAAACTTTGTCTACGTATCTCCACACTCCAAACATTTCTCTCTCTCTCTCTTCATGTTTTAAACTTGCCGTGTAATCAATTTACGGGAGAGCAGAAAAAAAGATAACAAATTTTTCTTACTCTTGTTCCTGGTTTCTCTGAAGAGTAAGTACTCGTTTTTTTGAGAGGGAGACATGTATACGATTATTTTGGATGTAATTTATATATAGAAAAATATTGGCATGAAAAAAAAGAGAGAGGGATATTGTACTTATTATGAGTCTATGGCACGCCATTGTAAAAAATGATGAGCCCTACGCTGTACACAACAACAATAATATCACATATCACACACATTTTTTTGGACCCACTACATACTACAGTGGTTTTCATACCTACAGTCGGCAGTGATGCTTTTTTTTCAATACTCTTGAAAAAAAAAGAATGTGTCTCCTTCACTTGCTTCCTCGCCAATCTGACCGAAAAGGATTGAGGAAACTCAATAGTATTTGAGACACTCTGTATACATGTTTGTGTATCGAGAGTGAGAAGGACAACAAAAGCACGATTGAAAAATTGTGCTGGATAAGGTGTCTGTTCTTATCAGCATGACACCGCTGCGCTGAATCTTGTCATTTTTTTTCATGTCATGATGGCAGAGTTGGGTAAAAATCCATAACGATTCTTGTACACACTACAGAACTACAGAGAGGAGGGGGAGGGGGGGGGGGGCTCAT